>CM027827.1:22469987-22540000 GCA_016097485.1 Eucalyptus sideroxylon x Eucalyptus melliodora
TATAATGAATTAATTTATTAATATTATTAGTGTAAATTCATTGTATGCTCTTTTTTTAATTAATTATTTATGAATTTAAATCAAATTAATTAAAAATAAAAATATTTATTTAATATTTAACGTGTCGGAACGTGTCGAAATTCTCTACTTTTTGAGAAATAACGTGTCGCGTGTCGTGTCGTATGTCGCGTGTCGCGTGTCGGTGCTACATAGTTGCTAGCCGCATGCGCCTCAACATTCCAAGAGGAAATAATAGGTGCGCCTCCTCCGAAATAGGAGGTGCTCTTGAGCTTCCGAGGCTCAGACATTTCGACTTTGCTGATTTCCTCTACAATCTCAGCTGCGGGGGTCTCTGTGTTCCGGGACAAAGAGGCGCTCTCGTTTGCGAGCAGATGGAAAAGGAGCTAGACTACCTATAAGAAGAAAGACACCTCCCAAACAATAGCAAAATGCTAGAAGTAATGCTCGGCTCGAGAGTTTCATTTGAATGCCCAAGCAATTATCTAAGACATGAGGCAAGTTATCATTCACGAGAAAAATTACAACATAGTTTCCTCCAGCCCACATAAGTTGTTACACCGGTCAACTGAGAAAAAAGTTGATGTATAGAATTCAATGATCAATAGAGAAAGCATATCCACTCCAAAACCATTGCAAACACCCCTAAATCAAGCAATGCCAGCTTCCCGCCTTGTCTATGTTATCTCGCATTAATTGATTTGGCAATGGCAACAACTCACTGCAATTTGAAGTTTTCATTTCACATGCAAAACCACAATTCCCAAGTCTTACTCAACACTAAAATTTCAAGACGGGTTTACTGTCAAGGCACAATGTTGTCTCAAGCTATTGATTAAAAAGAAAAAAGAAAAAAGAAAAAAGAAAAAAAGGTAAGACTAATCAATATATCTGCCTGCGCATGAATAGAGGGCAATCGACATAATTAACTTGGCCATGGTTTGTGCCTATCAATCCTCAAAGCCACCATCATCACTGCACGACAAGATTACCGATTTGCTAGAGAACAAAGGTGCCAGACGATGCTCATTGGCCCAAACTAGATATGCACGAAAAACATTTGGTCGAGCACCAACCACCTCAGTTTCCTTTGAACTACTTGCCGAAATTTCAAAGTGCACAAAGAGATGAAGGAAAAAAAAGTAGAAATCATACTGTTGCTACGACGTCGAACCAATCTGCTCCTCTAGATCTTCCATCTTGCTCTTTATCACAGGAATCTACTCAGAAAGATGTACATAAGCTGCACCACCACCAGGTACTATTCCCTCATCCATCGCAGCAAATTGTAGCCTGCTTTGCATCCTCTATTCTATGTTTCCGATTTTCAACTTCCACCCCAGTGTGTGCTCCTAACTAAATTGAATCCACATTGCCTAAAATGAAAACGGAAAAACACTGAATCGCTTTCAGACTTGTAGGCAATACATGTGACATCCCGATTTTCCCGGTTCTATTTTCAATAAATTAAGACGGGCATTTCGTTGGCACGCATATAGTTCTTTTCCTTGAGTCGGCCACTCATGTGAAAACTAGTCTATCGGGTGAAGCCGTTAAGAGTTTCTAATGCATCAGACTCGAGAATTTGACCAGGAAGCGACATTTCGACCGAGCTAATCTGCAAGGATCATTACGGCACAAATAAAAATTGATTAAAGACCAGAGATATTGACCGACTTTTCTATCGATTGGTTACCCTGTGTTCGTATTTGAAACCTTGAGATTACCCCGACAACCGAAAGTCGCCAATGTTTCAAAGATGTACATTGTGGCTTGAGATGACCAATCACAGGTCAAATGCATGAAAATTTCTAAAGGCTACCCGGTAGGTTGGGCCACGCTAGTATCGTGCCAAAGTGAAATTAACCGTGAAATTGAGATCGAATTCAGAAATTGGAAGTTTGGGTGTGTCACAAATCATTTCAAGATCATTGAATCATCTTTGGGAAGATTTTTCATGCAAGTCGAGTTTTTCAGTAAAATAATCAAGAAATAGCTAATTTTGCTCGAGAAATTAGTAGGCCGCTTTTGGTCGCGCTTTCGGGACTTAAGTTGGTCCTATGGACAAGTGAAGATGTGAATTGAAGTGTGATGACATTGGATTAATTTATGGACTTCAATTTAATTCAATTGGGAGAGAATTGATTGGAATTGAAGGAATTGATGTACAAAGTTTCATGCCTCGGCGAAAAAATAAAATGGACTCATTGAAAATTGTTGTGGGAAGGGATTTGAAGTTAGTGGAGTATGACATGGGATGATGTCATGGTGGGCCATTTTGTGGGATTAAAGAAAAAGAAAAAGGAAAGAAAAATGGTCCCATCTCTCTCTCTCCTTCTTCTCTCTCCTCCCTCTCTTCTTCCTCTCTCCCGTGCGATTCCTCCATGGGCAATTTCTTCTTCTTCTTCTTCGGACATCACCAGAGCAGCAGCAACCATCGCAGCCACCGCCGGAGCGAGATCCGTCGCCGCTCGTCGCCGTCGTCGGAGTCGTCGCCGTCCACGCCGCTCGCCCGCGCAACCGGCCAGCTCGCCGCTCCTCCCCAGCAGATTTGAGATCTCGTGCAGCAGCCGACCGGGACCAGCTGAGCTCGACGCCGCACGCCCGTTGCCGGAGCTCGCCGCCGCCCGTGTCGTCCCGCACCCGCGCGCCCGTGCGTTGCCTCGCACGCGCCTCGCCTGGACCACGCCTCTGTCTGCCCCTGCTCGCACGTTCTAGGAGCTGCCGGAGCTCATCTCCGCCGCCGAAGGGTCGCCGGAGCTACTGCCTCACCCGCACGAGCTGCCGCCCCTCTTCTTCGCCGGTTCCGCGCCCGAACCGCAGCCGGATCAGCCCTCCTCCGCCGTGAACAGCAGCTGTAAGAAAATGGGTATGCAGCGGATGTTTGGCCCGTTTTGGCGGCCTTCCCGAGCCCGGATGCTCGGCCCGCTTTGAGGAAAGTTGATCCTCGCGTCGTCCCCGTCGTTTTGGTCCGCTCGGTTCGTTAATTGGATGAGTTTAACTCACTAAACCTCGCTTAGAGGGTTAATTACGCTTTATGTGTGCTTAGTTTATGTTAATTGTGATTAGGTGGTTAGTTTAATTTATTTAAGTGTGGATTATATTAATGTGTTTAATTAGCTTAAAGTGTGATTAAATTAAGGTTAAGTGAGTGTTTACATTCATATAAACCTTGATGTGACATAAATGAATTTACTTTTGATTTATTTAAATATCTCGAAATTATTTAATAATTTAATAATATATTATTATTCGAAATTATTAAAATATTATTATTTAATTATTTTCGGAATAAATTTAATTATTTATTAAATTCCGAAAATTTTGTCGACCCTAAATTCTTAGAATTTCGTGCCGGTCGCTGCTGTGTATTCGGATTTTGAAATTGATGGTCGGATATTATAAATTGAATGTGGATTGCGAAAAATATGGATATTATTATTTAATTAATTTTCGGAATAAATTTAATTATTTAATAATCCGAAAAATTATTTTCGGACCCTAAATTCCCTGAATTTCGTGCTGATTGCTGCTGTGTATTTAGAATTTGAATTTGATGATTGATTGTGGCAAATTGAGTGTTGATTGCGATAAATATGGATTTTATTCATAAAAACCCAAGTGTCGGGTTTTGATGCAAAAATTGGATTTTAATTATTATATTAAATAGTGGGATTTGAAAAAGTGAGATATTGGCTTTTGATTCGAAATTAGCGTGTTCCCACACACGTGAGTAATTTCTGGAATATGTTTAATATGGAGAAAAATGGCCGGGATCACTATTTTAAGTGGAAGCATTGATTGAAATATAAAGTGTCCTGAGGCCGAGTATGTTCTGGCTATGTGATAAATAAGAGGAATTGTCCTAGGCTGTTGAGTCGGACTTGCCCCTATATGGGATGCCCATGCGGTGAATGCGGGTCGTAGTTGATTCTGGGCCCATGCTCCTTCGGGAACGCCGTCGACGTACTGACGAAGCCGCGCTCCATGGGGGGAGGCGATGCTTGGCTATATGTCAGTAGATAGCCGAACAGCGAGTAGGCTATGCCCTTGTGTGGCAGTGAATAATAATTGGAATGCGTGCTAAGTGAGATTGTGATTTATATGAAAGTGATGACGTTCCAATTGGTTGAATTATTATTATTACCATGTGATTGAGTGATTTGAATTGTACTAACCTGCAGAAAGGAACTGAGGCGAGGTAAGTTCTCTGTGTGATGTGGCTAGGCCACCCAGAGTGTATTTTCTTTCTAATAAGGGTTTAGGGGGGTTGAACTTGCTGAGACATCGTCTCATCCCGGTTGTGGGATTAAAATTTCAGGTCCCTAAATGGCGGTCGTGGAGGACCCGAAGCCTTAAGTCTGGAAAAGTGGAGACTGAAGTATCGGTGAATGTGTCCTGCTAGTCGGTCCCCTTTTGTTGAGCCGGTCTACTTTGTAGATAGTCTAGAGTTGTATTTAAACCTATGCGTTTGTCAATGAGTGTTTGGTATTGTGATTGATTGCCTGTTTTTCTATCCCAAGTTTAATGTTGTCAGGGGGATTTGTTTCACTTCCGCATGCGTAATAAAAATGAATGGGTCGGCGACGTATCCTGGGATGTCGCATATTTGATCGACCGCAGTGGGATGTGCGCACGCTCGGGGTTCGGGGCGTGACAATACAGGATTATGAATCTGATGAATAAGTGCAATTATTTTATCTTTGAGGACATTGGTAGGATCTCCAATTCACGAGTTTTGTGCATCCTTAGTTGTTCAACCAAGGGGCTTAAATAGACTATATGTGAGTGGAAATCGTCTCCAAAAGAATGTGGGATCTTGCAAACCTTAAATACAGCGACTCCACAAATCAGTTTGGCAATTCTTTCTCCAAGCTTTCTGAATGGTATGCACTGCTGGTTTTAGCTACATCCTTCATCTGTGAAATCCTTGCTTTGATTTCATCTTCTTTAACCTTAATTCTAGTTATCACTGGCGGTTTACTTTTTGTAACATCCTGAGCCCCACTGTGTAATATTGTCCGCTTTGGGTCACCCGCCCTGGCGCGGACAAACCGCCATCCCAACCACGGTCTTTTCCCTCACGGTTTTAAAACGCGTTACACAGATTAGAGAGACCCAAGCGTTATAAGCTAACCAAGATCTCCCTCCCTAGGCGATGTGGGACAAGAGAGGAGGCTGTCACACTCTCCACCTCTTAACAGAAGAGCATCCTCGCTGTGGCCCCATGGGCGTCAGAACAGCATTCGAGCTGTGGTCCCACACGCGGTCGGGAGTCGGCTCTGATACCACTTGTATGATCCCGGGCCCCACTGTGTAATATTGTCCGCTTTGGGTCACCCGCCCTAACGCGGACGAACCGCCATCCTTGTCACGGTCTTTTCCCTCACGGCTTTAAAACACGTTACACAAATTAGAGGGACCTTAGCCTTATAAGTTAACCAAGATCTCCCTTTCTAGGCGATGTGGGATAAGAGAGGAGGCTGTCACATTTTCCACCTCTTAACAGAACAGCGTCCTCGCTGTGGCCCCATGGGCGTCAGAACAGCATTCGAGCTGTGGTTGCTCATCCCATTCCTCCTTTAATCTTTTCAGGTTCCTTAGCTAACGGCGAATAGAGCGAGTGCGTAGTCAGTGGGAAACTTTTAGGGAGTTCTATTTTGTTTTTGGTATGGTTTAAGGAAGTGGTGCAAATGATACTTACTAGTAGTTGGATCATCTGAATTTTAAACGTATATCTCTTTTCTCTTTTTGGTGGATTATAGAAACTTTGATGTTGGAACCAATTTGAAGGTTTATCTGATATTTATATATATAAGTTAATATCAGTTTGTTGGTTGTGTTTGAGGCTGCGTCCCTTGTAAAGAAGGACGGCCGTGTCATCCCCATTCTTTGTAGTTTTTGGGGTGTGACATATTTTGGTATCAGAGGTGGAGAGTGTGATAGCCTCCTCTCTTGTCCCACATCGCTTAAGGAGGGAGATCTTGGTTAGCTTATAAAGCTTGGGTCCCTCTAATCTGTGTAACACGTTTTAAAGCCGTGAGGGAAAAGACCGTGGCTGGGATGGCGGTTCGTCCGCGCTAGGGCGGGTGATCCAAAGCGAACAATATTACAGAGTGGGGCCCGGGATGTTACACTTTTCTAGCAATGTCAAGATGATGGATGTCACACCATCGAGAGTTAGACCCAAGTCTGCAGAGAGAAAATCAGCACCTGATGATGTTAAACTAAATCCAACAGACTTTAACACAAATCGCATGGATGCTTGGTTAGCAGATTTGATATGCAAGAAGAAGGCCATACCTGATTTGGAAACCCTGGCACACATCCTCTGGCACCTCTGGAAATCCCGAAACCTTTTTGTATTTCGCAAGGCTGTTCCCGATCCACAACAGATTATTTTGGCGGCTTTTGCATCTGCCCAATCTGCTCATCGATCCCATGAAGTGTGGACGCACTCTTCCCCCAACCTCCTGGCCTCAGAGCGCCTATGGAACCCTCCGAATCTTGCCAAGATAAAAATTAATATAGATGGAGCTTTTTCTTCCACATCAAAGGAGGGATCTGTGGCTTCTATTTGGTGTGATCACTCTGGTTGACTAATCAATGGATCTACACAGACTATTCCAGCAACTACGGCGTTGCAAGTAGAAGCTCAAGCCCTTACCGTCACCTTACATGATCTGCTGCAAAAGAAAATGGAAAGGAAGCAACTCACTGTGGAATCTGACTGTTGGGTGCTTGTCCATGCTCTGCGGAATCCATGCTCGACGCCATGGGAAGCTCGCTCTCTCATCTCTGAAGCTGCGGCACTCATCCCCTGCTTCTCTAGGTTACGCATAGTGTTCTGCAGGAGGGAAGCGAATAGAGTAGCCCACTGGGCTGCCAACGCCCATGAGCACCGAAGTTTGGCCCATAATTGGTTCTTTTCCCCTCCACCACCCCTGTTGGATTTGCTTTGTACTGACATTATGCCCTATGGTGGCACTTTTGGTTAATATCAATCTACGGTCCCTGCTTTCGTCAAAAAAAAAAAAAAAAAAAAAAAAAAAAAAAAAAAAACCTCGGTGTTGTTGTCCTACAGAAGACTAACATGAGACTTCTAGTTTCAGCATTAATTGTCTCTGTTCCTTTGAAACTTTTTCCTCCTCTTTGCATGGTGTTTACGATGCATGATATGAAACGGGGTTAGTTTAAACTAAGGTGTGACATCCGTGATTTACGCGTTCTTTAATTTGGATAAATAGGGCGTGTTAATCGAATTTTGTAGAGGACCGTTTTATTGTGAAATTGTGATGCAAGATGGGTTATTGGATGATGAAAAATAACAATTGGAGCATGGAGACATTGATTAATTTTAAAGAGGCTAAGTAAGAGTGAATCATGAGGGAGTGGTTGTGCAATTGAATCCATTGCTAGTGAATTCGTAACATCCCCACACCCTAGCAAAGAATGGGCCACTTGGGAGGTTATATGGGACATTTTGATGGCTAACGGGGCCAAGTATTTATACATGGTTTAGATTGATTTAAGGGAGATATTTTGCAAAATATCAAACCTTGGTGGAGCCCTCACTCCTCATAGCTATCCACCTCTCTCTCTCATACCCCACAACCGAACAGCTTCTCTCCTGGATCGTCTAAGCCCTTCTTCTCCGTTCCATGCGTGCGACAACCTCCTTTCTGCTGAGAATTACCGCCGCTTGAGGACCGAGAGACCAGCAGAAGCAAGATCCAGCAACTGAAGCTGCAGCGCCACTTGTCCATGCCCTGCGGACCTTCGGTCAACAGCAGCGGGATTCTTTCCCTTTTTGTTGACCATCAGCTCGCCAACTACTCACGTGAAGGAGCTTCAACTGCATCGTGTCTTCTTCTTGTGCGATCGGTGGACTGAAGAGAGAACGGAACGCCTGCCCATCCACCGAACGGTCTTCTCTGCAAGCAACGACACCAGCTCCATCTTCTGCCAAGCTTGCTGCCACTTGGCAGTGTGTACGCCTGGTTCGGTCAACAACAGCTTCAATTGAAGCTCTTGGTTGACCGCTTGAAGCCCACGACACCACCTTCGAATCCTGCTGCCAGTGAAGCCGAGTGCGTCTCCCCTTGGTTCCAACAGCTTTGGTCATCTGCCGCGTGTTTCATCAGCCTTCTTCAAGCGGCCAGCAAATCCAGTGTCTTCGTCCGCTTCCTCCCACGCCCGAGCGTCGCCAGCTCCATTGAAGACCAGGCCCACGAAATCTGCAAGCCCACCTTCGGTTATGTTCAAGCCCAGCAAATTGTCAATTCCAGCAGCCCAGTTCAGTTTTGTTTCAAGCCCATCTCAGCCCAAGTTTCAAGCCCAGCATCATTTGTATTTCAATGAGGCCCAGCAAGTTCAGCCCATCTTGGGCCCGTGAAGCAAGTTCGGCCTAAGGCCAGCTTTTTCTGTGGGCTTGCAAAGCTTGTAGGTCCGGCCCGAGTGTCCGTCGACACCGCCGAAAATTCGGATTTCGGCCGCCGTCGCGTCGCCATCGCGGTGTCCCGATCCCCGCTTGTACCTAGTGAGTTTTACTCACTAATGCCTCCTTAGTGTGCTAATTACACTTAAAGGTTGATTAGTTTTAATTAAATGTAATTAGGTTGTTAGATTAGAATTGATTAGTGATTATTAGTTAATTTCTTTGCATATTAGTTGTGTGGTTAGTGTAATTAGATAGAGGATTGCCTGTAGTATTTATTGGATGCTTCTTGGGATTTTTCCCGTCCCTTATCGGGTGTTAATTAAGCAAATCGGGCCTAGGTAGAATTTTTAGGAATTAAATATTAATTTTGGAAATTAATTATTTAATGATTTATTTCTCGGAAATTCAACTAGGATGATTTATTTCTCGGATCGGACGGTCCTAGAACCGAGGATCGAACCAGACCGACTGATCCGATCTCATGAACCGATCACTTACTATAAAAAAATTTAAAAATTAAGAAAAATACAAGAGTTATTACTATTATTAAGTTTTATTGTTATTTTAAAAAAAATTAAAATATGTATTTTAAATAAAAAGAGTCGATCTAGTCTGTCAATCTGTCCGGTCCCATTTCCCCGAGAATCGGAACTACACTGGCAATCACCGGTTTCATTTTCATAGAATCGAAAATCGGATTGATTCTCTGGGTTCCGATCCGGTTCCGATCCGGTTCGGGCGGTCCGACGTGCTTCGCTGGCCCCTTTCGTCTTTTGAGCGTCTTCTATTGACCTCCGCCTCATTACAAAACACAGCACCACCTCACTTTCTCGGTGTCCTCACCGATAAGACCCCTCTCCCTTTCCCTCTCCATCTTCTCCTCTCCCTTCTCCTCCTCCTCCTCGCATTTCGCAGTCTGCAGTTCCCTTTTGTAGCGACAGAGGGAAGGACGAATAAACCTTTGTCCGACTTTATTCGATTCTGGAGAGATCGGAGAATGCACTGAAGCAGGAGATAAGGGTTGGGCAAAGAGAGAGATATTCTCGAGAGGAATCAGGATTTTTTGGGAGAGAGAAGGACAGGGTGGCTTTTGCTCGCCTCTTGCTCGCCTCGCCATTTTGTTTCAGGTTCAGCCATTTCTTTTGATATCGTTTTTTGCCCTTTATGATTCGAGGGTCGTTAGAATTTTAGGCTGAATGTTTGCTTCTTTAAATGAATGTTTGATTCAGGGATTTTCCTTGTGATGGGCTTTAGGAAGTGGGTTTCTTATGTGACTTTCTTATGTGACTTTGTTTTATTATTGAAAGTGAAAATTGGAATTTAACATGGAAAAGTGAGATATTTGTTTTTCACTTCTCTACCAATCACGACCTGTCACTTTCGCAAATTCATGTTAGGCTAACTTTGGCGGTTTCTAATGTGCTTCAACAGTTTATTGTGATTTTAGTTACATTTATGTTGGGTTTAATGAGCTTGATCGAGGGGTTTTTGCTGTTGAGTTTCTTTGGTCCATGCTCGGTTATTGATTTTGGCTCTAACGGTGGTTACTGTTCGGAATTGGGTTAAGTTTGGTCTTTAGTTATCGCTTACAGACTCATATATTAGCTTGTCTGGATAGATGAACTTCAGAAAGCAATAGGTGACGTGAGTTGAAGAATCGTTGACCATGAAATGCGCTGGCTGGTACGGGACATATGATGTGGAGCTTATTATAGGTACAATAAACAAGACAGATGTCAGCATATAGATGTTGGAAATACTCAGAAATTTCTTCTTGGTCCAGCCTATGCTTTTGTCGGATCGTAAAGTGAAGGGAAGTAACGAACAAAAAAGATAATACGTGTCTATTATAGACGGTTATCTGGGTCCGCTTCAATATTCCAGAAGAGAATAATAGCCACGCCTCCTCCGAAACACGACGTGTTCTTGAGCTTCTGAAGGTCTGACACTCGCACCGGCTTTGTTGATTTCCTCCAGAAAAGCCACTCAGCTGCTCGGTTCTCTGTGTTCCGGGACAAAGAGCCGCTCCCATTTGTCGAGCAGATAGATAAGGAGCTTCATCAGGCTGTCAGGTCTTGCAGGATTGCCATCCCCATCATCTCCCCGCATTTTGTGAAGAGTAGATCATGTAATCAGGGACTCACGGAGATGATGAATTGCTGCAGAGAGCATGGAAATTAGTCTTCCCTATATTCTATAAGGTGAATTATGTCGGCGTGGGTTGCCAAGGCAGTGAATTTTGGAGAGGATCTATCTAATGTGGTACGGCCTGGAAGAAGTCCTAAAATGGAGGGAAGTGCTGACTTCTGTAGTGAGGATTAGAGGATGGACACCGCAGAGCTTTGCAGATGGGTATGTAATTGAAACCATCGCATGCCTATAACAGCAATCAAAACCATCATATTTCATCAATGGTTGAACTTATACTTCTGAACCTGTGTCCATTATTAATATGGGCAGTGAGTCAAATTATGTTCCTGTTCTCTGTTTTGGTGTGAAAGAAAGTTGCTTGATCGGGCATGAAAATATCCACCGCCCTTGTCCACTTGGAAAGGAATCAAACTGCAACTCTAACTTTGGTTATATATGATGTATATGGGCAGGCATGAATCGGAGCTTGTGGAAATGGTGGTCACAAAGGTTTCGAGTGAATTGAAGACGATGTGGATCTGTTGGAGAAATCTTTCCAGAGTATTTTGAAGCTGACAAAACGTTTCTTTCAGTCTAAGTCTGGATGTTCGGAGACCGTCAGTTTAAAGTCTGAAGACTTTGTTCTCTCGAGACTCAAGACCCAAGACTCAAGACTCAAGACTCAAGACTCAAGACTTAAGACTCAAGACTCAAGACTTAAGTCTATTCTCACTGACAGTCTTTCTAATCCAGTGACGAAGGAAATCCAAAGCCGAGGTATATGGTTGAGGATTCGATCCTATCCTCTGGAATAGATTCTTTGGTTGGATAATCATTTCGGATTCTTTCATTCTTATCTAAGATCGATTGAAGATCCGATGGTCAACGAAATAATCTTGGTATGTTCTATTCTTGGAAACCAAGATCCTGATTGTATGGGCGAACAGGATTGATGGGCTATCATCAGATTCCTTAAATAGCTCGGATGATCTTCTTGATTGATTTTGTCCAACGGGTAGATTGGAGGAATTCCTTTGGTAAGTGCCAACGGCTATGATGGCATAAAGGAGTATAAAAAGAAGACGTTCTAGTTTTTTTGAGTGTGTGATCGATAGAGAAATTCCAGAGTCTGAAGAACCTTGATTGTTAGTCGAGACTGTTCGAGCGAAATTGTATACACAGAGAATGTTTGTACTTGGTAATACCTTGAGTGAGTGTGGTAGATCATCTACGCCGAGAAATCAAGGAAGATCAACACTGTAACATCTCTTTGTTCATAGTGGAATCCAGCCAATTGGCTGTCGGTCTGCGAAGAGTGGACGTAGGCTTGAATCAAGCCGAACCACTATAAACCGAGTGTTCAATTCTCTCTTTCCCTTACTCAGTCTCACGATTGGTTTTTAATTATTGCAAATTCTTCAAGTGTCTAAAGTATTGTGCGATTTTCAAGAAAAATCTTTGTATACCTATTCACCCCCCTCGAGGTACTCATACTAGCAATATCAATTGGTATCAGAGCCCGTGTTCTTACTTTGTTTGAAGTGTTTTACTTCAGAGTAAAAGATCCATGGCTAGTATGCTAGCACCGGGGCTGATGGAAGGGCAAAGCAATACCACCACCCTACTTTGACGGAAAGGATTACAACATCTGGAAGAACAAGATGAAAGCTTTCCTACGATCCAAGGATCCTCTGGAATGGGATGTTGTGGAAAAAGGAATCACTCCTGCTGTCGCATCAGTCTCTGAAAGAGGAAAAGAAACTGTTGAAGCTAGCGGAATGCCTCAGGAAGAAATAAACAAGAGACAAGCACTCGATGCAAAAGCAATTTACTCTTTATATTGTGCTTTGTCTCCAACTGAATATAACAGAATATCTTCTTGTGTTACAGCAAAAGAAGTATGGGATAGATTACATATCACCTATGAAGGAACAGATCGAGTGAAGGAGACTAGAATCAATATTCTCCTCGGTCAATATGAAGCCTTCAAAATGAAATCAGGAGAATCAGAATCGACATGTTTAGTCGTTTTTTACGATATTGTCAATGGTCTTGAGAACCAAGGACAAAAAATTTCCGATCCCATGAAGGTGAACAAGCTTCTGCGTGGACTCTCCAAGGATTGGAATCATATAAAGACTTCAATAAGAGAGACGTAAAGAATCATGCCATTATCTCGTAGAGATTTCCAGCTAATTGGAACTCTTCGATCTTATGAAGTGGAACGAATTAATGAAGACGAAGATCCAAGAGGTAAGAAATCTATTGCACTAAAATCAAATGATGATTCGATGATGCAGATTCTCAAGATGATATGGATGATGAGGAGCTTGCCCTTATGATAAGAAGATTCAAGAAACTGAATAGAAAAGGCGAAGGTTCAACCCAAAGAAACAAAGTTTTCGAGACAAGCAGACCAAGTCTGTTGATGATGAAGAACCAAACAAAGATGTAGTTTGCTTCGAATGTAAAAAGAAGGGACACATCGGACCCAACCGTCCTCTTCGAAAAGAAAAGAGGAAAAGCCGAGAAGTTTCGAAAGGCTCTCAAAGCCGAAACCTGGAGGTGATACTGAGAATGTGAAGAAAGTGATAATGAATATGCCAACATATGTTTGATGGCACATTCGACTCGGACTCAGATTGGATCGGACTCATAAAACAGTGAATTTGAGGTAAGTGATTTTAAAATTCCTGTCAAAGTCTCTAAATATATTGATGAACTGTGTTTCAATCTTAAGACTTCTCTCAAAAGAATTTCCGAACTTAAAAAGGAAAACTCAATTCTGAAACAAAAGGAAGTTATTTTAGAAGAAAGAGTTAAAAGTCTAGACCTAAATGTTTCTGCTCTTAAAGAAAAAGAAAATGATCTTTTGAAAGAAAACGTTTTCTTAAAAACAGACTTATCAAATATTTCAAAGAAGTTTTCGATAGGATCCGAAAAGCTTGAAAAAGTGCTTTCAGTTCAAAGACCCTATTTCAATAAGTCTCGGGTTAGGCATGACAAATGAGACAATTCCCTTGATTGATTTTCCTAAAGTTAAAGAAAGAATTAAGAAAAGACCGTCAAGAGAAGCTTACAAAAATCATTTCAAGAAATTTTTCGTAAAGCCTTTTTGGTCGAAATGCTCTAAGGTGTTCAAAGTGTAACAGTCCGATCATTTTGAAAAAGACTGTCCTATGGTTTGGAAACCCGTTAAGAAAGCATGGCCCAATAATGCTTATCCTACTAACTCCAAAGGACCCAAGAAAATTTGGGTACCAAAGAAAGCTTGAGACTCTCACTTGAATGCAGGTCTCCGTCAAGAAAAAGATAAAATGGTATCTTGACAGCGGATGCTCAAGACACATGACAGGAGACTCAAAATGCTTCGTAAAGCTTGTTCAAGTAAACGGCGGAAATGTTTCATTTGGAGGAAACGGCAAAGGAAGCATCGTGGGATTTGGAACTGTGAAAATTGGAAATCTCACAATAAGCAATGTTTCTCTAGTAGAAGGACTCAACTATAACCTTCTCGGATTAGCCAACCGTGTGATATCTTGGTTTCAAGATCTCCTTTCAAGAAGGAATTTGCTATGGAATTAGTAAAGACTCTACGAGTCTTTCATGGGTCGAAGACATGGAAACATCTACCTCTTAGACATGAAGATGAATGAATCTCAATGTCTAATTTCAATCCAAGATGAAGCAAGCTTATGGCACGAAAAGCTTGGCCATGTCAATATGAAGCAATTAGCCAAAATCTCAACAAAGCAGCTTGTTCGAGGTCTACCCAAATTACCATATCAAAAGTCCGATCCATGCACACCCCGTGTTCGGGAAAACATGTAAGAAATTCATTTAAACCAACAAATCATGTCTCTACTAATCATGTACTACAGTTGCTGCATATGGATCTCTTCGGACCAACCAGAACTCAGAGTATTGGAGGTAAGAAATATTGCCTAGTAATTGTGGATGATTTCTCTCGCTTTACTTGGGTATATTTTCTTGCAAATAAGTCATAAACCTTTTCATACTTTGAGAAGTTTGCTAAAAATGTTCAAAATGAAAAAGGATGTGCTATTTCAAGTATAAGAACAGATCATAGAGGAGAATTTGAAAATCAAGATTTCACAAAATTGTGTGATGAATCTGGTTTTAAACATGTATTCTCTTCTCCATACACTCCTCAGCAAAATGGAGTTGTGGAAAGAAAGAATAGATCTCTTCAAGAAATGGCTAGAACTCTTTTAATTGAAAGCAAAATTTCTTCACGGTTTTGGGCTGAAGTTGTTTCAACAGCATGCTATATTATAAATAGAGTCTTTCTAAGACCTATTCTTGAGAAAACCCCGTATGAATTATTCAAAGGTAAGAAGCCTATTGTTTCATACTTTCATGTATTTGGTTGCAAATGCTTTATTTTGAAAAATGCAAGTGATCGAGTTGGTAAGTTTGAAGAAAGATCAGATGAAGGCATCTTCCTTGGATATTCTACATCAAGCAAAGCCTACAGAGTCTATAACAAGAAAAGCCAATCAGTGGAAAAATCAATGAATGTCAAATTCCAAGACTCAAACGCAAGATGAATCCAGCCAAACTCAATATGAAGAGTCCGAACCCGCTCTAGACCTTCCAAAGTCTTCAACTCAAGAAGCATCTCAGACTCAGGAAGTCAATCATCAAGATGCTCATGAAGATTCAAATAAAGAAAGAGATCATCAATCAATCAAATCAACCAGTAACTGGAAACACAAATCCAATCATCCTAAAGATCTCATTATTGGCGAAATCAATGAAGGAATCCGCACCAGATCAAAAAGGCGTGAAGAGTCTAGTGATGTTGCTCTCATTTCTGAAATTGAACCAAAAAGCATAGAAGAAGCTTTATCTGATGAAAGCTGGATCGAAGCTATGCAAGAGGAGCTCAGACAGTTCAATATTAATGATGTCTGGGAATTGACATCTAAACCAAAAGGTAAACCGTTATTGGAGCCAAATGGGTGTTCGAAACAAGATGAACGAAGAAGGAAAAGTCGTACGCAATAAAGCAAGACTCGTGGCCAAGGGATACACGCAAGAAGAAGGAATAGACTATGACGAGACTTACGCACCAGTTGCAAGGTTAGAAGCTATTCGTCTATTACTTGCGTTTGCTTGTTACAAAAATTTCAGGTTATTCCAAATGGACGTCAAAAGTGCTTTCCTAAATGGATTTATCCAAGAGGAAGTTTATGTGGAACAACCGCCGGATTTGAAGACCCAAAGAAGCCGACTCGCCTTCGGGACCGAAAAAGGCTCGTATGGTCTAAAGCAAGCACCTCGAGCTTGGTACGACAGAGACTAAGTAAGTTCTTATTACGAACGGATTTGTCAAAGGTAAAGTAAACACTACTCTATTCATCAAAAAGGAAAACAAAAGCTTTTTACTCGTTCAAATATATGTTGATGACATTATTTTTGGATCCTCTAATGAAAGTCTTTGCAAGAAATTTTCTAAGTCTATGCGGATGAGTTTGAAATGAGTATGATGGGAGAATTAACATTCTTTCTTGGCCTTCAAATAAAGCAATTGAAGGAAGGAATTTTTATCTTCCAAGAAAAATATGCTAATGATCTTGTCAAAAGATTTGGATTGGAAAATTGCAAGAAGACCGACATACCAATGTCATGCTCTCGAAGATAGACAAGGATGAAGAAGGGAAGAAAGTAGATCAAAAGCTGTACAGAGCATGATCGGTTCACTTCTTTATCTTACGCTTCTAGACCTGATATTTTGTTGAGTGTTTGCATCTGTGCTAGGTTTCAATCGATCCTAGAGAATCACATCTCATTGCCGTGAAACGTATTATCAAATACGTTGCCTCTTCTTCAAGCATCGGTCTTTGGTATCCAAAGAGGGGAGACTTTAATCTTCTAGGATACTCGGATGCGATCTGGCCGGTTGCAGAGTCGATAGAAAGAGCACTTCTGGAACTTGTCAACTGCTTGGAAACAGGACAGTGTCTTGGTTCTCAAGGAAGCAAAGCACTATAGCTCTCTCAACGACAGAAGCAGAGTATGTAGCTCTTGGAAGCTGCTGTTCGCAAATTCTCTGGATAAAACAACAGCTACAAGACTTTGGCATTGAAGACTCATGCACAGAAATCAAATGTGACAACACCAGCGCGATCAATCTCACCAAAAATCCAATCCTTCATTCAAGAGCAAAGCATATTGAGATTCGACATCACTTCATTAGAGATCATATTCAAAATGGAGAAATCTCGATTCAATTTGTTGATTCAAAGAGTCAACTAGCGGATATTTTCACAAAACCTTTGGAGAAAAATCAATTCGACTTCATCCGCTCAAGACTCAACATTTTGAAGCTTGAAGAAGTTAAAGTCTAGAGACTCACCAACTCTAAGACTCTAATCTCTTAGACTTTAAATCCTGAGACTCAATCATTCATGGCTAAAGACTGTAAGTTGTTATGTTATCTCGAAAAGGTACGTTCTTTCATTCAGATATAATTCGTGTGAAATTTGAAATCTTTTTAAAGAATTAATTTTGGCAGTTATTGATTTTGAAAAGAAGTGTTCGTACACTTTCCTTATACCGATTAAACTTCTCTTTTCAAATCCGAGGTATATATATATATATATATATATACAGTTATTCTACGCCCAATTTTCAAAACCCTAAAAGGCACTCTTCTCCCGATATTGTTTCTTCTTCTTGTTCATCGTCGAGAAAGTGGTCATTCTTCTTGGGAAAAGCAAGTGAAGGAATCTTCCAATAGACAAAGAAAAGATGTCGTCTTCGAGGAAATCATCAAGAATCGCAAACAGGGGACCACAAAGAATGGAGAAGGGACCGACTCACTTCGATCTTACGAGGAAGAAGACTTATCAAGTCGCGACAAAGTCCGATTCGCTCTCCTCCACGTCATTCATCGTCTCCTGCCCCACAAGGTGCAAGTCAACATCCGGAAGAAGAGATAATCGAGGAAGCCGACCATGGTAAGAGTCCAAAGACCCTCCTTTATCTATAAGCTTTATCGTGCGTTGAAAAGCTCCGGTTCTTCGTTAAAATATATAGATGACTTCCTTAAGGACAAAAATTATGGGAATGAATATCTTTTTCTGCGGAGAATGGAGGAATTGGAAATTGCCCCTAAAGGAAGGGCGAGAGGAGGCTCTTGCGAACATTCCCGCAGACCCTCGTTTGCCGGACAAAATCTGATTGACGGGAACGATGATGACAAAATGTTCCTTGAATTTAAACCCAGAATGGGTGTGGCAGCAAAGGTGAAAGGAAATCGGATGGATTTGTTTAAATCCAAGGATCAGGAAAAAGTGTATTTCAGGCATGTTGAAAAGAGGGGTGATAAACCCTAGAAGTGTCGATTTTGACTTCCTGGACACCATCAACGTGAACTTAAGAGAAAAGTTGAATTTGCTTCAACTTGAGACTTTCTCGCTTCGACTCTACGGATGGGTATGCTCAACTGACCGCTTATTTCTATTCAAATCTTAGCTTTTTGGATGCGGATAGAATTTCGTTCAGTGTTCGAGACCAAGTCCACGTAGTAGATGTGAATATGTTGGCGGACATAGTTGGAGTTGAACGGGGACGCTATCTCCCAATCAAAGTCTCACCTGCTCGTACTACTCTGGATCTTGTCAAAGATAGGGACGTAGAGAAGAAAATTACCTATTCCAGGATGAATGCCATCAACATTGTGCTTCATAAGATTGTGATCAACTGTCTCAGACCGAAGTCTACGTCAAAGACTTCTGTGTCTCTTTCTGAAGCAAAGTTGATGTACGCGATCAACTCAGGACGGAAGTTTTCTCTCCCGCACTCTATTCTCTTCCATATGTACAGAGCAATGTCAAAAGACAAAGGACAATTGCCTTATCCTGGTCTGGTGACCAAGATCTTCAGACATCTGAACATTGATCTGCCACATACTTTTTGTGTTCGACCGTGTGATAAGATGGTGGTAGGGTTGAAAATGTTAATGAAGATGCGTCTGCAAGAACTCTCCAAGGCAATGGAGAAATTCAAAGTGAAATCTCCAGTCCAATCTGCTTCAAAAAGGAAAGGAAAGGAGGCCATGGGTGCTCCATCGAAAAAGAAGAAAAGAACTCTCATCCTTGAGGACGAAGATGAAGATGAAGATGATGAAGATCCCTCTATCCAAGCACTGACAAGAACCAGACGTTCTATGTCTCATCCAACAGATCTTCAGAAGAGCAGAGAAGGAGAGAAGAACAGAGAAGAGGAAGAACAGAGAGAGAAGGAGAAAGAAGATGAAGAAGAAGGAGAAGAAGAAAAAGAAAAATCTGCTGATGAATCTGGAGAGAAGGGAAATCTAGAGCATGATCATCACTCGTCTCCTTTCGATGTCCTAGAGACAGGGGGAGTTAGCGAGCAAGAGAGGTCTACACCTTATGCTTTCTGTCGTGAAGATCTAAGACAATCTCCGGAAGACCCGAAAGAAGTTCGAGTCTTTCAAATGCCCGAAGAAAGTGATACGTCGATTCCAAATCGCCCGGAACATACGAAGCGCCATCGTCTCGCATACACACCATCTCGAGAAAATCAATGCCATACACGAGACGGATGATTCTGCAGATTTTCGTAGCATCATGAATATTCTTCTCGGAAATGCGGAACCGGATATATGTTCGGATCGTGAAATCCAAGCTTTGAAGAATCTTTGGACAAGCATCTTCTCTCTCTCGGAGGATAGACTCAAAGACCTCGCTCCGCAACTTCAAGCCAATGCCAAGGGAGAAGAGGTAGCTCATCCGAGAGAAGACCCGAAGAAGCTCGAAGGAGTAGTCCAGTCCATTGGGGATTTCCAGATCGTGCGCATTCCCAAGCAGACATGACTCCTTTCTCACCCTTTTCAATGCTGACAAAAAGGGGGAGAACCAATTTGAACAAACATCTTTTAAAAACTTTGATTTTTGTGGTTATGTTTATTTTTGAGTATGACTTGAGAACTTGAACTTGGATGTGAACTTGACTGAATTGACTGTGGATTGTGATGCTTGACTGGTTGCATTTATTCAAGTGTTGTTATATGGTGTTTCTCATGAAAGATTAACCAATTTTCTCGTGGATGCGAGTCTGGTTGTTTTATTAATCTTTATGAGTTAGCCATATTGCTTGAGAAATGTTTTGCAGGTCAAAGATGTTCAAATCTTCAAGAAAGTTTTTGTCACCATCAAAAAGGGGGAGATTGTTGGAGAAATCTTTCCAGAGTATTTTGAAGCTGACAAAACGTTTCTTTTAGTCTAAGTTTGGATGTTCGGAGACCGTCAGTTTAAAGTCTGAAGACTTTGTTCTCTCGAGACTCAAGACCCAAGACTCAAGACTCAAGACTCAAGACTCAAGACTTAAGACTCAAGACTCAAGACTTAAGTCTATTCTCACCGACGTCTTTCTAATCCAAGTGACGAAGGAAATCCAAAGCCGAGGTATATGGTTGAGGATTCGATCCTATCCTCTGGAATAGATTCCTTGGTTGGATAATCATTTCGGATTCTTTCATTCTTATCTAAGATCGATTGAAGATCCGATGGTCAACGAAATAATCTTGGTATGTTCTATTCTTGGAAACCAAGATCCTGATTGTATGGGCGAACAGATTGATGGGCTATCATCGATTCCTTAAATAGCTCGGATGATCTTCTTGATTGATTCCGTCCAACGGGTAGATTGGAGGAATTCCTTTGGTAAGTGCCAACGGCTATGATGGCATAAAGGAGTATAAAAAGAAGACGTTCTAGTTTTTTTGAGTGTGTGATCGATAGAGAAATTCCGAGTCTCGAAGAACCTTGATTGTTAGTCGAGACTGTTCGAGCGAAATTGTATACACGAGAGAATGTTTGTACTTGGTAATACCTTGAGTGAGTGTGGTAGATCATCTACGCCGAGAAATCAAGGAAGATCAACACCGTAACATCTCTTTGTTCATAGTGGAATCCAGCCAATTGACTTGTCGGTGCGAAGAGATGTGGATCAACCAGCTCCCCACTTTCATAAGCTAAGGTATTTCCCAATTCCGTTTGAGCTATAGGCCTATCTACCATTCATAAGTATTCTTTGCATTCATCTTGTGGGAGCTTTGCGTGGTTTGAAGTTAATCTGGTTTTTTAGAGTTTTTCGTTTGATAACTATATTTTATCACATCAATTTGGTACTAGTGCTGGATCGTAGTGTATCTGTGCATTTTGGGGAAGAAAAGAAGAGAAGGTAATTAGCAAGTGTTCTTGGCCTTTTACGGCAAGAATATTCAATCCAGCTTGGCATCTTACCTCAAGTCAGCCTTGCAGATGCTGGAATCAAAGTGTTTAACGGTTATGATCTGTCCCTCATAGGTAAAAGACATCGCTCGTAAGGCCCCTAATGCCATCGACCAGTGCAAGGTATGTATTCCGATTGTCTTTGATTACTCATAATCTTGCCTCGAGGAGCTAGCTCAAATGGTTGAATGTAAGAAGAGAAAAGGGCAAAAGGTATTGCCCATCTTTTATAAAGTGAAGCCATGGCAATTGCGACACATATCGCTCCTTCAACATAAGGATCTTGAGGGCGAAAGTACTTATGAGCGGTGCGAGCGAGCTCTTAGGGAGCTTGGGTCCTACCGAGGATGGGTATTGGAGAATATCGCCAATTGGTACTTTCTTTCATTATTCCCACCAAAACCTTAACTTGATCCATTACTGGAAACTTTTGACTTATTTCAATTTTATTGGGGAAAGTGGCAGGAACGAAGGGGCACTTGTGAGAAAGGTCATCCAAGAGGTTCACCAGTTTGTTTAACGATCCCTAGACATGTGCGAGGAATTTATTTATATATATTTTTCTTTGGGTCAAGTAATTTAATGAACAATTTTGAACTTTGAGGATAAGCTTTTTTTGGGGTCCAGAATGTATTGGGATTTGGAATGGAGTCAATGGGAAGAAGGATGTAAAAGTTATGTTGTGTAATGTGTTTAATTAGCATGTCATTTTTTGATTCAAATGTGAAATGATTGATGTTTGGATTTGACAAGTCGATTCCATTTTAGAGAGAAAAACGTGCAAACAAAAAAGTCCAGTCCAGCTCAATTTCTTCATGCCCTTTTATGAATTATACCCCTTGGACTGATATGGAAGATTCGAGCACTGTTCACTGTTCAGAATCTTAGTGGAAATATGAGGGCGTTGTGTCTATGGAGAAACGGTCAGAAAGTTGTAAACTATGTGGTAAATGCAGGTTTGAAGATGTATTTTGGCAGGGAATGCAGAGAGGCTCTTCCATCTCCGATTGATATATTAGCTCTGATGCTGTTTCTGTTACTATAGGATCGAGAGGTGTGTGAATTCTTATATTTTTTCTTCTGAAATCGCTGTTTCTATCATTTTAATCTTGGATTTGGGAGTTGAGTGGGAATTGGATTAATTTGGTGGCTGGTTTGACAGAGTATATTGTGTTTTTGCTTATTAGTTACGAGGAGCTGGCTGGTCTAGTTTTCTGCAATATTGGAGTTGAGTGTTATCTTGAAGGCGTATGTGCGGAGGTGTGCTCGAGGATTGAGTATGAACTTTTCCTTTTGTGAAGATGGCAATGCGAGATGGTCTGAACTTTTTATTCTGACATTCCAAGCTGGGTGTCTTGCTTTCTTGATGTCCTTATTCTTTTCTTCAGTTAAAAAAAGTTCCTCTCCTTTTAGGCGGGTGGCAAAAGGAGGAAACGGGAGATCCGCCCTGGGGTGGAAGACTCCGCATTGTCCTCCGTATTCCCTTTCTGTCGGAAAAATAAAGATAGACAGGGAATTAGGGGGCCTCATGGTGGGGAGGTAGACTTCACGTCAGAGCAAGCTTGCTTAGGCTACTACCGGGTAGGTTGGTATAGTAGCTATCTGTGTCTGGGGTGAGTGAGGGTGGCTCAAAAGCCCAATGTAGAGCTAACATGCCTTACGGCATTGTACTCAACCATAGGTTAGCTCTGTACCCCCGAACTTTTTGTGAAGAGGGCAATGCGAGATGGTCTGAACTTTTTATTCTGACATTCCAAGCGGGGTGTCTTGCTTTCTTGATGTCCTTATTCTTTTCTTCAGTTAAAAAAAGTTCCTCTCCTTTTAGGCCGGTGGCAAAAAAAGAGAAAAACGAAGAATGAAATACTATATTGCTAACATCTCCTAAATTTAGTTATTATTATTTGTAAATCACCGACTCATTTAAATATCACCATTGTGGTACGAGGAAGTCCATTTATAGATTCCGCTAAAATAACGACAAAAAAGTAATAAATACGACAAAAAAGTAATACAACACTTAAATAACCTTAAAGCACACAATACCAAAACCATCACAAATGACATTAATTACCTGGATATAGCACTCTTATGCAGGCATTACTTTGCACTAGCTTTCAATTTACTTCATTTGATTAATTTTATTATATCATTATTGGCCTCCGCCATTGGAAAAGTTCTTTGTCACCACATAAAGAATGGTAAACTGTAATCTACTTTCAGACTAGGTGAATTGGTGTGGATCACCTTCCTCACCAATTTCCAAGGACATAGAGATATAATATGTCAGTTTTTAATTTTTTGTGAAATTTATTGTCATCTGCTGATCGCATGAATGACGTAGGCTGGTTTTCTTACTTGCCAAAATCAACATACATCTGTTCCCATTCATTTGTTGTATGCTAAATATGCACAAGTGATGGTGCTTCCACGACGAGCAAGTACCCAATTTCCCTTGGAATTAACTGCTTGTGTATTATCCATGAAGAAGCAAGTTGTATGATCTTTCATTTTCATGCTAAATCACTTTTTCAATTGAAAGTATTCTGCTGAATTTGTTATTTTATTTTCTCAGATGGCCAAACCCACTGGTGTGTTTGTGATGTTCTAAAATCTTTTATTTTCTCGACCTAGTTTCTTTTTAATGAACTGAGTTCTATGTGGATTTGGATCTTCTTGATTCAAGACCATATCATCTTGAGGAGTCTAGTAATTGAGCAGCTTATATGTCGATCAAAAACCCTAGAGCGGTGGTGGATCAAGATTCTATTGAAAATTTCAACACATAATCCCTAACCCTATTCCTGAATTAGTTATTATCATCAGGCCTGGTAAGAACGGCAAAGAGTCTCTGACTTTGGCAGATAAACCATGTGAGGGCCAACATCACCAAAGAAGAGGAAAATCATATTCAACTTGCACCAAGTTTTTGGTAACCGGTAAGTTATCTGCAGTCATATGACTTTATTCTCAGTTGATATATTATGACATACATGAACTTTAGGATGTTTTACTGGTGTGATAAGTAAATTACAAACTCTTATAAAATATAACTGTCGTCATAAGTAAATTACCAGCATTATCAAGAATTCACCAACTTACAACGAGTGTGGTAAGTAAATGACGAACATTATAAAAATTTTACCAATATGATGAACTCCTCTTAAATTTACCACTGTTAAATGGGAATTACCATTGATATAAAAATGTCTGATGAAGTTGTAAATTACCATCAATTCACAAAGGTTTCGGCATTTTGAAGATGACAAAGATTGAAGGGCTCCCCATTTTTTCTAAATTGCTGTGTTATTACCACATGAGATCAGGTATCTTTCCATTCTGTTTGAGCCCAGAACCTGCCATTCCTAAGTATTCTCTGCGTTCATCATGTGAGAGCTTTGGCCTCCCTTCTAATCCCACATAGAGAAGGCATGTACGGTTTGTGTGTTTTATGACCTTAACTGATTTTGTGGCTTTTAAAGTCACCTTGGACCATATGAAATTTTCATATAATTTGCACTGGCTACAATTTATCATCTTCACTCTTGTATGTCTTGTGGATGCAGTGTATCTCTACCTTTCGGAGAAGAAAAGAAGTGAAAATTTCTTGGGCTTTCATGGCCGTGATACTCGATGTGGCTTTGCTGCTTGCCTCTAGAACAGCCTCGTGGATGCAGGAATCAGAGTGTTTAGAATTGATGATCCGCCCCTAAAAGGTAAACATGTTAGTGGTGAGACTTGGAATGCCATTGACCACTGCAAGATTTCCATCCCGATTCTCTCTGAAAATTCGCCTCCTCTTATTGGTGACTTGACGAGCTAGCTTAAATGGTTGAATGCAAGAAGACAGATGCCAGATATGTTGCCCATTCTATAATTTGAAGCCCTCAAATGTGAAAAGACCTATTGCATTCTTTTGGAGACGACATGCATCAACGAAAGAAGATATTCAAAAGAAGTGGATACACGCGGTGGAAGGAAGCTCTTAGGGAGATTGGGGAAATCCGGAAAAATCACAGTACTTTTATTATTCCCTCCAAAACTCATTTACTGGAAACTTATTTTATTACTCGGAGATTACTTCAATTTTATTTGCCAATAGGCAGGCGTGAAGGGGTACTTGTGAAGCAGTAGTCAAGAAGGTTTTGAGGTTGTTGAAGAATCCTCAAACACATTATCGCCCCGTCCCTATCACACTGAACATTGACTCGATCAAGGATTTTCCTCGAAGATCCATATTGTCATCCTCTATTGTTCATCATTTGCATTAATTTTCTAAAGACTAACGGTGAGTTCTTTTAGAGTTAAGAAGTATGTTATTGATATTATGTTGTGTAATCTATTTAATAAATATCCGTTTTTGGTTGAAATGTGACAAGTCTATTCTGTCACCGAAAGAAGTGTGAATGAGGACATGGAAACCAAGGAAATGAAAGGAGGAGACGAATATGTCCAAAGGGAAAATGTCACAAATGGTCCCTGAAGTTTTATGTAATGTTCAATTTGGTCCCTGTACTTTTGATTGGCTCAATTTGGTTCCTGAATTATCGATAAATGTCTAATCTAATCAATGACTATTTGAAAATTGATCAATTTCGTCATTCCGTTAACTTTCCGTTAACTTTCTATTAGTTAAAGTTAATGGAATGGGGGCATTTTGGTCTTTTCATCTTTTTAATATATATTTTTTTCTTTTTTTCCTTCTTCTTCTCTCTTCCCTCCGCCGGCCATGGCGTGGCCGGCGGAGGGAAGCTGGTGTCGGGCGAGGGTCGCCCTCGCCTAGGCTGGCTAGGGCCGCCCTCATTGGCATTGGGTTAGGGCCTCCGTTGCCAGATTTGGCGAGGGCACCCCTCTCCCGAGTCTAGCGAGGGTCTAGTGAGGGCCGCCCCTGCCGGCGTCGGGCAAGGGCTGCCCTCGTTGAGTTGTTGGGTTCGCAGGTCGCGCCACAGGGGAGCGCAAGGCTTGGCGCAGAGGTTAGAGGAGATCGTGGTGGTGTTGACGGAGGGAGGTCGAGGTTCGAAGCGGGTGTAGGGGGATTGGGTGCTGGCGTCACTAGAGCTGTGGTGAGAAGAGAAGAGGGAGGCCGAGGAAGTACAAACTTGGTGGAGGAGCCATGCGGTCGGCATCCTCATCTCGTGGCCTAGTGCGGCAGGGCTCGGCGAGTCGCGGCAGGGGGACGCGTCAAGGTCCCTCTGGTGGAATTCTGCATGTCTTTCGTGTGGGCCGGCAAGGGCGGCCCTAGCCTGCGTTGGGCGAGGACGGCCCTCGCCTGACGCTGGCTTCCCTCCGCTGGCTCCACCATGGCCAGCAGAGGGAAGAAAGAAGAAGAAGAAGAAGAAGAAGAAGAAAAGAAGAAGAGGAAAAACAGTAATGAAATGACTAAATTGAACATTTGTTAATAGTTCAAGGACCAAATTGAGCCAATCAAAAGTACATGGACGAAATTGAACATTACATAAAACTTCAAGGACCAATTGTGACATTTTCCCATGTCCAAACAATAATAGCCCAGTCAGGTTGGTTGTCTGAAGGGGCCATGTAGGAGTTGCCATGGAGCTAAAGTAAAATGTGTATCTTTCGAAATTCAGATTGCGTTTTAATCAAGTCTTGGACATCTTCCTTACTATAACTAGTCAAAAACTCAGTTGGTTCCGGCATCAAACAAGATGAGAAAATGAAAATTGTAATACAGTACCAACTTGCTTTAACACAGCTTGATATATACAACAATGCACCTATCACAGAAGAGAATCTCTGCTTTCTTGGCTTTTTCATCTTTCTCAAAACTAGAATCTGATCATGCACGCATGGAAAAATAAACCATTTGATACCTAGCATTGTCAAGAGAGGCCTTTTCGTTGGAAAAGAGAAGGCAACGATTAGATGTGTTCAAGGATTTAGTATGTCAATCTTAATGCAACTTGTTGCAGAAGTTTAACATGTTTGTTTCCATTAATTTCTCCAATATACGATTGTGCTTTTTCTGTGGATATTGCATTTAGGACCATTTGATTGTGTATCAGTTCTCCGATGAAGTAGAACAAGCCACTAGGATTTACTAAGAAATTGGGGAGAAAAGAAAAAAAAGATTGTTTATTTCTTTTTGTGAATAAATTTCAGTAGGAAACTAATCTGCTTCTATCTTCCTATTCATTGCAAGAAGGAATGAATTTGAGCAAATACAACGGAATGAGGAGAGATTACTATTGAACTTGACGAACTCACGTATTTAGGTTACAAAGTAGGTATGTTATCAGATGGACACAGGTAATATATTTCCATTAAGCAGCTTCGTCTTGCTCTACAGATTCCCATCCTTTGGCGTCAAAAGGTATTCTTCTCTCATATTTGAATCGTTTAAAACTCTTGGAAGCCAAATCTTCTTCATTATGTCGGAATCGATGGTGCCCAGCAGATGCTTCTTTACCAGCAACCATGACCTCAAAACTAGAGCTGCCATCCCGGTTTATCACCAGTGACGTAATCCCTTTCTGCAAAATTGAGTATTGCGGAATTGCGGAATTGCGGATCAGATAGCAAGTGCAGACTCATAGGATACAGTGGGTTCTTTAGCCAATTAATATGCAAAACAAACTTACGGAGGCTTTTGCACAATTAGCATAGCCACGGATCTTGTTCAATCCATCACCTAATGGAGGAACCTACCAAAATGGTCTAAAGAGCTTGAAATGTTGCATTTCGAAATTTAACGATTGATGGAGGAAAAGTGACCTGTATTAGTCAGGATTTGGATCATGGAAGTTGCATGGAGCAAACCATAATTCTTACTTACCAGTAATTGCCTGCAGTAAGTTTTTGTGTCAAAAGGAATGCCCGTCTCATCCACAGTCCTCTTTTCCACAGAAAAAAAGCATGCGTATCGTCACTATTTCTGCACAACAAGATCGAATCCATCATCAGTACATCGGGAAAAGTACCAGAAGCCGTAGACAAATGCATTTCAAACGCCCGCTGTTGAAAGCTCCTTCTGCCTCACCAACCTATTCTACTGCCGAAGTAGCTGAAGAAGGAAGTCTCGATTGTGTTTTGAAGCTTTCTTAGGGTCCGTTCGTTTCGCGGAAAATGACTTATGAGAAAACGTTTCCTGGATTTTTCAGCGTTCGTTTCGCGGAAAATGACTTATGAGAAAACGTTTTCCGAATTTTCCAGCGTTCGTTTCACGGAAAATGAGCTGGTCAAGAAAAATATTTTTCGTCATTGGAAAAAACAATCTTTAAAAGTGAGGAAAATATTTTTCACTTCTGAGAAGTGGAAAATATTTTTCATAACTTCTTCCATCTTGCTTCTTTTTATCAATATATTTTCGTTTTATTTTTATGCTTTATTTTTATTTTTTTTGAAATCGAGTTTTTAATTTTTTTTTTCCTTTTCTTTTTTTCTTTTCTTTCTTTCCTCTTCATCTTCTTCTTTGGCGGCGGCCGACGACCGACTGCGGCGACGTCTGGTGACCAGCCGCAAGCCAGCTCAAGCCTCACCCCAGGCCGGCAAGGCTCCACCTAGCCCGATCTGGCGAAGCCGAGCTCAGGCTTCGCCAAATCGGGCGAGGCGGAGCTCTCGCCAGCCTAAGGCGAAGCTCACGGCTCGCTAGATCTAGCGAGCCGGGCGGGGCTCCAACCTCGCCCGAGCTCGCCAGAGGTTCACCGGGCTTTGGCATGCCGCGAGCTCGCCGGATCTGGCGGCGGAGCTCGAGCTCCCGATCCTCGATAAGCTTGGGCGAGATCGGCCAAGCCTCGAGTTTGTCGAATCGCGACCGGGTCTTGGTCGGCCGCCGGGGTAGCCGGCCATCGTCAAGCATACGGCAACGGAGGAAGGACGAGGAAGAAGGAGGAGGAATGAGGAGGAGGAAGGAGGCAGCGGCGGAGGAAGGAGAGGAAGAATGAGGAGGAAGGAGGAAGGAAAAGAAAAAGAAAGAAAAAAATAATAAAAGTTTCGATTTTTTTAAAATATAAATAATTAAAAATTCATTTTTAAAATAAATAAAAATAAAACTAATTTTTTGGTCAATTAAAAATATTAAAATTTAATTTTTAATAATTTTTCCCAAACAATTAAATTAGCTAATAAACGGTGGAAAATATTT
This sequence comes from Eucalyptus sideroxylon x Eucalyptus melliodora, assembly GCA_016097485.1. NCBI lineage: Eukaryota > Viridiplantae > Streptophyta > Magnoliopsida > Myrtales > Myrtaceae > Eucalyptus > Eucalyptus sideroxylon x Eucalyptus melliodora. The sequence goes on from CM027827.1 coordinate 22,498,960, forward strand.
TCTATTCAAAGTTTAGGTCTTGGCCAAACACCGGAAAATAGAGTCATTTTTCTAGAAATGACTTTCAAGAAAATATTTTCTGAAAACGTGATATTTTTCGCGAAACAAATGGACCCTTAATGTCCTAGCTTCCAGCTCTACAAGCAAGAAAACTTTTCTCAGATCCAAGATGATTAAGTAGTCTAAAAGTAACTAAAGCAGGCACCAGATTCGAGACTGTAGATGTTAAAAGTAATTGCATCTCAGGATTTTTGGGTCTCGTCCTAGTATTCCTTGAACCGAAGTGCATTAAAGCTTGCTCCTGGTGCGACGATGAGAGGCTTAGGTTTGATACTCTTATAAGGTGCCTGCATCTTCGTTTGGACAAAGTGAAAATGAGAGAAAGACCTCCCCTTTCTTCGCTTTCTTTTCTTTTTGAAGAAGACTTCGAGGGTTTGAAAAACCCCCCGATTCATCAGCAGTGGTTCTTGACTGCCAGCTTCATCACGTCGGTCTCGTCCTCCGATACCCACTAAAAACCTTCATCGCAGTGGCCTTCCCCAGTTTCACTCTGTGACTTAAGCCTAAAGGACTCGAACTGATTCGTCTTCCTCACTCGTGACGTTTTCAGATCCCCTCGTGTGAAATCGACCAGTAATGGTGACCAGGCTTTCCTTGACAACAATGTAACATCTTTACTTTCCTATACTCTATTATGATGAAGAAGATGCTGAAATGCCTACCTCTCCGTTTGGGATGAACAGCGTAACATCTTTATTATCCTATACTCTATCCCGAGTTGCTAGATGATTTTTATAGTTTGAGTTCATACTTTATTGATAATTTGGGTTTGTGCCTATAACTATTAGGTTATAATCTCTTTTTCTTATAATTAAGAGATGTAAAAGACATATGAGATGTGCTAATTATAGTGAAATCTTCTATTACATGTAGCCTTTAGTCAGGGTGAATCCCCACCTTCTCAAGGGGGTTGGGGTAGGGACGAATTAGTTTCAGGTGTGGGTTTTGACTCCCACGCCTTGCAAGAAGGCAGGGCAAAAATTTGAGAGTAAGAGTTAGAATATAAATATAGTAGGATCAACCAAAATAATAATAATAATAATAATAATAATAATAATAATAATAATAATAATAATAATAATAATAAGAAAAAATCTCGTGTTCCGAATTTTCTATTTTATTTTTACTTTTTATATGTTGGTGATTGTGTGTCGAATCCTAACACCATCCCCATCCACTAAATATTCGAATCTCTCGTGTTTGGATTTGACAAGTCTGTTCTAATTACAGATGGAGAGTACATGAAGAGATTTGTGAATGAAGGCAGGGAGACCAAGGGAACCTCGGGAGGAGAAAAAATGTCCGAAATATAAAAAGTCCAGTCACCTTAATTGGTCGTCCGAAGGTGCCCCGAAATAGTTGCTATTGAGTTGAACTTAATTGTGATTTCCCGAAATAATGATTGCTTTGTAACTAAGTCTAGCTCATCTTCCTTACTATAACTAGTCGAAAACTCAGCTCGAATCTGCGTAAAACAAGATGAGCAAATGAAAATGGGAAAACAGTTGCAATTTGCATTCACGTGGCTTGAAATATACATCAATGTGCTAAATTACTGGACGAGAATGTCTCCATTATTTTTTCCCCGTTTTTTTCAGTCTTACTCGAAACTGAAGTCTGATCATGGATGCATGGAAAAAGAAGCCATTGATGCCTAGCTTATGTGGATGAGAGGAGCTTTTTCATAGGAAGAGAGAAACAATTAGATCTGTTCAAGAATTTAGCATATCGATCTCGATTGGACTTGTCACAAAAGTTGTAAATGTTTTTTTTTTTTTTTTTTTTTGTAAAGACAAAAGTTGTACATGTTTTTTTTTTTTTTTTTTTTTTTTTTTGTATTGGAGGAACCAGCTTGCAGCCAACAGCCGCGCCGTAAACCCCCAAGTGACACTTAAGCAGGAGGACCCACCACCCCTGAGTCACACTTAATACACCTAGCGCCTCCTCTGGGTTTTGAACCCTTCACCTCTTCGTTGAGGATTAGCAGAGTCTTATCCAGTGGAGCCACCGCGGCCGGTGATCAAAAGTTGTACATGTTTGTTGCCATTAATTTGTATAATGTTCGATTGTGCTTTTTCTTTGGATATGCAAATAGGAACATTTGATTGCGTATCACTTCTCTAATAGAGTAGAACAAGCCACTAGGATTCACAAAGGAAGCGGAAAAGGGTAAAAGTTGCAGTATTGCTCTTCTTCAATAAATTTCTGTGGAAAAATAATCCGGTCCCGTCTTCCTATCCATTACAAGCAGGAATGACATATGGCATGGGAGCAAATCCGGTTCCCTCTTCTTCAATAAATGTGGAGATTTTGCTGCAGGACCTATGAATATGATTCCCTGGATTCTAGTTGTTTCTAAGCAAGGAAAATTTTTTAGCTTAAAGGATAGCTTGTTGAATTTGTTCTGGTGCAGGTGGCTATTGGTGACTCTGGAGTATTGCTGGTATTGCAAGCATATGTTGATAGATGTTTGAGTAATTACTTCATATTTGTGTACCTTTCGTTTAATGTAGGAGAAGCTTATATTGCATTTCAGAGTTCATGCTTCTGCGACATTTGTTAGTATCTGTTATCACTATTGTTAATGAATCAAATCAATGCATTGGCCTTTGGCTCTGACCAAACATGGATTGTTAATGACCTGGTCTAACGAGGCTGGGGAGTAGTCATTGAGATCAGAGGGCTTGGCTAGACTTTTAGGATGGCAAATGGAGTAGGAATGAATTGAACTATACACTGAAAATGAACAGAGCGATATGATTGATATATATATATGATCTCCTATGAAGTGTTGTGAAATAGAGTAAATGAGTATATTCACCGCGTCTTGGACGAGATGTCCTTGTTCAAACTGTCCGGACTATGATACTTGGTGGATGTAGCTCGAAATGAGACGGATCATCTCCAGGCGACCTTATAATCCATATATTTGGAACAAAAGCTCATTTGCAGATAAGTTGTAACTCTCTGGATATGTCAAGAAACTAAGTCACAAACCAGTCTCATGAGGATGAAATCATCCCTTTGAACATCAGAGCACTGCTAGTTTCTAGTCAATCTTGTTTATCATCACCTCAAATAACAGGCGAGTAATAGTTTTCATCTGTACATTGCAAACATCAAAATCCCGTTAGATTTGAATCAACGAACTTGTTGATCTTGACTTGTAGAACTTCGGAATCTCTGCTTTATACAAGTCCCTCATCACTTTCACCTTTTCAGGCATCAAAAGTTCGTTGAATTCTTAAAACTCCGGTTGCTTGCAACCTGTAAACGCTGAAACTCTATTGGATTGTATCCATAACACCTATAACTTTACCTGTCTAGGTCATCTCCCAAATAATGAACTTTTGTTCGATATTGGTCATCAACTCTACCAAATTTCAGTCGCAGTGACTTTAATGATCTTCATCTTACCAAATTTTTCCATATATTTAAGTCCAAAACACCGAGGGATTTTGCAAATTTCATCTATTAGATATCGAAACTCTCTTAGATTCAACGTGAGAACAAGCCTCCAACATCAGTTTTCACCTAATCAACTATTCAACCTTCCAAATATCAAGATTCCATTGGATTTAAGTTCCATGTCCAATTGTTGTCACCCCTTCGAAATTGAAACTCTTCCACCATATATATAGCCTCAGTCACCTTCAAGTCGACTTTCCCAGTATTGTGGTTCTGTCTGAATTATGTACCAAAGCACCCAAGCTCAGCCAGATTTGTGTACAGATGAATGACAGACAACGAGGCAAAACTCTATGAACTTCATAAGCAAAAAAAATCTGTGAAGAAACGCAATTTTTTGAAATCATTTAGTAATACATCTGTTACACACACGCACGTAGGTGATCCCTGTTTAATATGGCATCTTTAGTGAATGAATGAACTTGAAGCAACCAATTTTTCTCTCTGTTATGAGAAAAGACCGTCAGATGGACTTAGATTTTGAAGTGTCTTCCTTTAAGTACATTTGCTTATCATCATGCATTAACACTGTTATTTATGACTCAAACTAGTTTGAGATTCACTGAACTTTTAACAGATTTACAAAAGAGAAAATAATTAAAAGAGGAATTTTTCTTCTTTGGAGTGAAGCTGCGGAAGCCCCATGCTTTGCCAAAATCTTTTGGGATGAAGCCTCTGTACGTGAATTGAAAAGAGGTGGGCCCAGAGTCAAAGTGTTGACTCTGGGCACACACACAAAAGTTCAGCGTGAAGCCGAAGCAAGGAGCGTAGGTGGGCCCTCCCTTAGGCACACACACACACACACATATATATATATATATATATATATATTTCCTTCTTTGGCGAGTCCCTTGCACACGTCCTGCACACCCACGTATAAAAGCAGATCTTTGTAGGTCTTCTTTAGGGCTTCTGAAAATTGCTGCTGAACCTTACGTACGTAGCCGCACGTTCAACAATCAACGACGCCGAGCTAGATTCCGCGCGAAGCTCTGAAGAAATATAGAGTGTATTGTTTGAGCTTGAACGCGCGGTAATTTGTGCCGTGAATTGGGTTTGGGATTAAATTGGGGTTTGAGAAACACCGAGAGAGTGTTTGAGTGACTTGAGTGTGTAATCTCCTTGTATCGCTTGATCTATAGTGAAATTCGCTGCTGCTCTCTCCATGGACGTAGGTCTTTACGACTGAACCACATAAATCCGGTGTCCGATTTATTTTCTTCTTCCGTCTATATTTTGTTCGATCGCTCGTCCCATCGTAACAAACACAATGGAAGAGTGGAGTCAAACAATAAGGCCAGGATTCATGGAACTCATTTGAGATCATCATCCCATCTTTCACGAATCTTTTTTTTCCCGTGGTCTCCTTTTGATCCGCCTCATTGGTGCTCCACACGTGACCTAATTCAGCAATCGCCATTATTTGAGCAACTATAGAATGCCACTTAGGCTCCGTTCATTTCGTGAAAAACAACTTTCAAGAAAATATTTTTCGGATTTTAGGACATTCGTTTCATGGAAAAAAAAAGAATTGATTGGGGAAAACATTTTCCATTAATGGAAAAAAAAAAGCCTTAAAAAATAGGGAAATATATATTTTTCACTTTTCAAGACGACAATAAGGCTGGTGACATGGCATGGATTGTGGGGCACATAAATATTGACATGCATACAAATGAATGTAGACGATGGAGATGAGAATGCTTCATTTGATTTATGAATAGGTGAGAAAAGAAAAGGGAAAAAAGTTGGAACTAGATTTATCGGGAGTATTAGGTGGGTTGGTAGTGTTGAATTGAAGAATTCCAAATGCATTAGTAAGGAGACGTGAGTAGGATGTGTATGTCATGACCTAACCCCTCTCAGCGGGGCAGACCTTCCTATGTTTAAGAGTATTATTAATGTCGGGCTGCCTTCCCCTGACTCGGGCTCTTCCAAGCTCATATCTCCCGCAACATTGGGCGTTCAAAATTTTAATCAACTAAGCCTATGCAAATTTTGATTAAGGAGACGGCACTAACCTTTTTTTTTTTTTTTTTTTTTTTTTTTTCGAGTCAGCTAGAAATCTAGTAAAATACGAGAGGATATCTTATTATTTATGCTACTAGAGATTTTGGACTCAGGGACTTGATTACATTAGCCCTGATGCTAACGCCCGTCGCACCTAACCATAATCATGTGCTAACTAATGTCATAACAACCTATCAAGAAAAATATAAAATTTGTCCTAACTGTTCTAAAACAAGAAAGTATCACCAAAGTATTGAAATGTGCGATCATTTATAACCGTAGGAAAAGCACCCAAGCATCCTAATATCGTCTCTAAAAAGAAAGAATGCAATACAAAATAAAGAACCCTATTATAAAGCCTAAAGGCTTGTTCAATTTTGGGTTTCAACATTTTTCAAGGGCTTTCCAATTTTTCAAAAATTTTCTGATTTTTTTAGAATTTTCCAAATCTTTTAATGGTTTTTCTATTTTTATTACTTTCTGGATTTTCTATTTTTATTGATTTTCTCAATTTTCTGAAATTTTTATTATTTCCTAAAGCTTTAAAAAAAATTTTATCATTTTCTGAATTTTTAAAATTTTTAAATTTTCGAATTTATATTTTATTATTTGTAACATTTATTTATTATTAATATAAAAGGATTCGGACCGGTTCTCTTAATAAACCGACCCGAACCCTATTGGATTGGGTTAGATGAAAAACATTAACACTAAAAGCCCGCCCGGAATTAATTATAAAAGCCCATAAACTGTTTTCCTTTTCAACTCTTTTTTCGGCCCACAACAGAACACTCCCTAGCCTTTTGATTTTTCCTCGGTTTCCTTTTTGCTTCTATTTTCCTTTTCTCTTTTATTTCTTTTATTCCTGTCCTCCTTTTTTGTCTGCTTCTACCCATGTTCAACCTCACGCCCTCTACCTCACCGAAGCCACGCCTGCAACTTTTCCCGAACACCACAACATTCGCCGCCGCCGGGCCACCACCAACCACCTGCCGCCTACTCCGGCCGGCGTCCGTCGTATCCGGCCGACCACTCGGCGACCACAAAATTTAAAGAAACAAAAAGTTACCGATCCGGAATTTCTAAAACCAGCAATCCAACAATCAACCAAGCATGAATACATTTAGAATGAAGAGAAAAACTGACTCGGACAGCCTTGAACCGTTAGGCTCGCTGGCGAAGGGAGGTTAGCTCCGGCAAGGGGAGGATCCATGGCGAGATGGAGTCGCTGAAATCGGCAGCGATGGAGTTCGAAAACCCTAAAGGACATCGCCGGGCTCTTCTCCTCCGGACGGCGAGCTGTTCTGGGACGGAAGACGCCGGCTGGAGATGGTCTCGGAGAGGATGGCAGAGGTGACACTGTCGAGTCCGACGTTGGTCGAGATGTTCAAGCAAGGCACGTCATCTTCTTCCTCTTCTTCTTCTTCCCCTTCTTCACTCCGTGGAATTTCGTGTTGCTTATTCGAGCTTTTGTAAAACCAGCGAGGGAATGGAAACCTTCCATTTTTCTTCCCCGAGGAACCCACTCTTACCCAGCTTTCTCTCGGATATCGCCCCTCACCCCCAAAAACTTTCGAGCCAATCTCCCCCTCCTCTTTCGCTCCTCTTCTGCCCTCCGTCAAGCGCGCTGGCGTCCCTTGCTCTCTTTTTTTTTCTCGCTCCTCTACGCCCCGGCCAAACGCGCTCTCTCTCTCTCTCTCTCTCTCTCTCTCTCTATAGAAAGAAAAGATGTCCCTCACGTCTCTCTGTGAGGAGAGCTTGCAGAGAACCCCCAAAACTTTTTTGAGCCCATCCTCTCCAAGAACCTCGAGCATCTCTCCCATCTTCTGCCAGCGAACAGCAGGCGAGAGAGAGAATCCGTGGTGATCTTCGTGAGATGTGCAGGTTTGAGCATCGTCCATGAATTCCATGAACTTCGCCTTCAAAGCTCTTCAATTTTAATTGATCTGCTCAGACATCTTCTTGTACTCCTTGTCCACTTCATCCATGACTCGTTGAATTGCCCAGACCTGGATCTAGAAGCGCTTGTGGAGGCGGAAGCGAGAGGCTTCGACGCCCTTGGAGATCCCGGAGTGCGAGCGATCGAGGCCGCGCTTGAGATCTTCGAGCTGTGAGGAAGCAAAGTCTCGCTGATTGAGGTCAGGCTCTTGCACGCCGGAGACGGAGTCGGGCCGGAGGTATCGTCGCCCCTGATTTTGCGAAACCCCCACTACAAGAACGTCAGAGCATCCGCCCTTTTGTTGTTTTTTTTTTTTTTACCCCCGCCCTTATCCGTCGGCCACCTCGGCCTTCCAGAAGGTGTGCATTTTTTGCCTTACTTTCTTGGTCTCCAGCGGGCTCAAAGCACATGAGATAAATGGGCTCAAAAGAGAAATCAAAAGATGGGCCAGATGAAATGAGGAGCCAACCGAAAACTTATTAACAGAGTGGGCCGGCCCACAAACTTCATTCATTTTTTTACGTATATATATATTTTATGTATATTTTTATGTATATTTTTTTCTTTTTACCTTTTTTTTATTATAAATTTTTATATTTTTTGCAAAATAAATAGATATTTACAACGCAACAGGTGTCAACAATTTACACCATGTTAGAAGGGACTGGGAAGTACTTAAAAGTACGTGAGAGGAGAATAAATGAAAACGTAAAGCATATAACAAACTCCTTGAGTGCGACAAGATTTGATTTGTTTGTCATAGGTGTTTGAAACGTGGGTGCAATACTAGCACGTACTTGGATTCTAGTCGACATAAGACAAAGAAAAGGTGGGGGAACGATGATGATTTTAGTCCCGGCGACGGCAATTAGTGACGGCAACTTGAGTGAGTGAGAGAACTTGAGACAGATTTTATCCTAGCTCAAACAGGGAAAATGACAAAATCATCCACTATACTTTATTTCATTACAATTTAGTCCTCAAGTTGTTTGAGGCGACAATTTAAAGACAAAATTCTATTTTCCATTCAAAAGTGGATGGCATATGCAAAGTCAATACTAGCAAAACAATTTCGACCAAAGGAAGAAAATACTAGAAAAACAACACGTGGCTCTTATGCCTGCAAGCTTATGAGAAAATTACACTTTCAGTATTCGTACCTTTAGGAATATTCAAATTCGATTCCTATATTTCGTTTATGCAATAATATCAGTTCTCGCACCAAATTTTTTGGAATGTCCTTATAGCATTGAGTGAGTAGACTTGGTGCACGGTTTTCCTTTTTTCATTCGAAATGAGACTTCAATGACACTGGCTATGGTTTGACACATGACGTTCATGTGTAACGTTTTAGAGTTAATATCAATGGCTTTATTAATGATTGTTTCTTAAAATTACTCAATAACGAGATTTAAATTTGACACACGATACTAATAGCCGCCCACCAATGTGAACAATTCTTACGATCAATATGAGACAGACTTTGAATAATACAATAGTTCGATAATTCTTGATAACCTATCAAAAATATGTTGTTGATAAAATTGCGAGTTAAAGCTGTAGTTAAAATATGTATGAATTATCTACTTTTCATTTAAAAGTAGTCCTCGTAATATAGATTAATGCTGATAATGAGGGTGTTAAGTTATTGAATACAATGAAAGTATTCTTAATGGGACTTTCAATCCGATTGGCCACACTTGTAAAATTTAGGAATTGCCAGTTAATTCTCAGTTTTAATTTGACATTTCATAAGGTTTCGGATAAATATATGATAGAAGAAATTAGAGTTTCCTTGGAAAATAATAATGGACTAGTTCTGTAATTGAAACAAAGTACAAGACCTAAATTGATTTTTGTATTTGTACTTATAGGCGCCACTGCTGGAAGCATAGTCTGTCTACATTTGGAGAGAAAATGGAATTCTGTCCTTAAATTATCGTCGGCGATAAATTGTGAGATTTAACTATCACAAAAAAAAAAAAAAAAATTAGTACATGGCCCAAAGATGAATTTGGGTAAATAGCATGAGGACTTTACCAATTTCCCGAAAAGAGTGGCTGTTCTAATTTCCCCAAAAAACTGGCTTTGGGGACGGAAACTTCCATCGCCAAAGATGAACAGACACGTCGCGTATAGAACTCTGACGGTGGTTTTGCTCTCGTCACGTTAGGAATTTCCAGCCCATGCTTTCTGGCGACCAAATTCCTTAAATCCGTGGCAGATACTTTAATAAATAAAAAAAAGTAAAATCTTATAAAAATTACAGTTTCTAATTATCATATTAGCCAACATTACAACTAATATATAAATTATATAACATAAAACTATATTATCTATAATAATATAATCCAAAATTACGTTGACTAAAATAGTAATACTTATTCTCCTTTATTACTATTTTATTCACTAAATGATAGTCTCTGTTGAAATATCAGAAATTTATTAACTTACACACTTTTATTGCCTACTAAAATTTATGCTTATTTTCAAGATATGGGTATAATTATTGATTATAGCATGAAGTTGTCTATGAGTTTAGCATATTTTACAAGTAACATATAGTCTGTCAAGGCACAAAATTCATTTGTTATGCATTACGGAATTATACATATTGATTCTACTTACCAACAAGATTAGTCAATTGTTAGTATGTCCATATAAAAAATTGCAAACAGCGCATAACGTTAGCTTGTAATGATTGTTATCAGTTTGTATTATTAAGACACATGCCCAAAAAATATAGCGCATTATAAGAATGATCATTGACGTGTCAGCATGAGTATTGGTCTATCTAGTCAATAAAAGGATAGTATGAAACTCAAGGAATTAGAAATCCCTTTTAGTATAAAAAGTGTGACTAAAGAAAGATTATCAAAAAAATCATAAACCTTTGAACAATTTGTCAATATAGTCATTCCATCCAATTTTGTCCAATAATCGTTGAGATGAACATTGGCCGTCCTTCATGGTACGGCTGATGCCAACGTGCACAATTTTTTTCTTTTTTAAATTATTTTTCTAAACTTTTTTGTAATTTTGTTGAATTTGTTCTTTCTTTTTTTTTTTTTTTTGGTAAGAACAGTACAAGTGCTAATATTTCCTATGGTGCTTACTTGAGTGCTAAATTTTTTTTTTTTTTGCTCACTTGAGTGCCACAATTTGAAAAACTAATCACTTGAGTACTATTTCTGATTTGCCCCACCGGAAAAGTGAACGTGGCCGCTGGAAAATATTTTTTTAATAATAATGGGTCATCAAATTCTTTAAGGTAATAGTTTTTTGAGAAAAGAACGTAGAGTGATCTCAAGAAATGAATTGTAAAGTGATTAGTGATTTAATTGATTTAATTTAAACGTCTATGTTTGTTTGATCTATTTATTATGTGAAAAAACTCTAAAGGTTCTATATCTCTAAAGTAATCAAAGAATTCTGAGAGTTCTGTGAAAGTTGATGATATGAAGTATATTAATTCAAAAGTTAAGTTGATTATATATAAGAAACATACTAAGTAAAGAAACTGACTTATAGATGAAGATTAAACGAATTATGATTTCGATTAATGTAATTGAAAGTAATTAAATTAATAATGTGATCTCACGTAAGGGTGGTAATCCGCACGTGAGCAAAGATCCCACTAATATGAGTAAGAAGTAATTAACAATGTGATCTCACGCCGAGACGGTAGTCCTCAGTCAAGTAAAGATCCCAGTAATGTGTAAGAAAAGAAAATGTGACCTTCTACAAGGACGATAGTTCGCACTCAAGTAGAGATCCTACTTAAAGTAAAAGTAAAAGAAAGCTAAGTATATGAAGTAATGATACCAATCAAAACTTGGTTGGTTATATTATTGAGTGATTGAAAACTTATTAACAATTGATACAAGTTGCTAGAGATGAGTATAAGTGATCCGAGATATCTTAAAGAAGTGATTACAAATGATTAGGGGAGTGATTGCAAGTGATTGGAAAGTGATTACAAGAGGGTACAAGTGATTAAAGGATGAAAGTGAAAGGGTTGTGATTAAAGGAAACTTCAAGATGCAAGTTAGCAAGAGAGCAAAGGAGCATAAAGGCTTGGATGCAAGGCGGTGCCTCATTCTTCTTCTCCTCTTACTTTTATAGGCAAAATTCAACAAGCTCGAATGAAGTTAATAGTATTTTATTTTATTTTTAACCTTGGCCGAATCTTCAGTAGCATCTTCAAGGCAAGAGCATCTTCAGGGGTTTTCTCTTCAAAAGAAATATTATGATGTTCTTTGAAAATCTTTTTTTTTTTTTTTTTGTCTTCTTTGGCCTTTGTCTCTTTTTGGTAAATAGTGATTTTGTGATTGGTAATTTCCTCTATTCATCCCCATCTTCATCTGACAAGTTGACGCCGTAGCAATCATCTTCATTTATATTGCCACAATGATGGGATTCATTAGAGGAACTTGGAGATTTTTTTATGTGTATTGATAATTGGTAATTCTTACATGATTTTTGCCAATGCAGGATGATATTCTTCTGTTGAATGGATGCCAAAAGGACTTGGGCCAATGATTTTTGCTGAAGAAATTTGGTAATTTTGTGATCAATAGGTGATCGGTGATTTCACCGTTTTAATCAGTTTAGAATTGATTCTTCAAAAAGGTTTTCAGTGAACTTAAAATTGTCCCATCACTTAGTTTTGGATTTCCTAAGTAGGTGCTAAATATGTGAAGAATAAGAAGGATGATGATAATCAAATTCCCAAGTAGTTACTCAGGAGACTAGAAAATTAATGAAAAAATGTATGAGATTAGAAAACTTTAATTCATGATAAGTTGGTTTGAAATGGGCATGAAAGATTTTTAAGCTTTTTTTAAATTGTGGAGGTAATATTTTAATAACAAGGCCAAAATGACTCCACCATTTTTGGAACCATAAAGGTAATTGTTCAATGTTGAAATCGGTTTTGAAATAGAAAAGCCAAGCGTGGTGATCATCTTCATTTAGGCGAAAAAAGACATTCCACCGGGCTTCTTAGTAATCCCAATAAGTGAAGATTATAAGATATGATAATTTAGAGGTTAATTAGGCTTCAAATCGTTATTGAGTATGACAATTGGGTTTCCACATTTCTGGTGGTATGACTTGGAGGATCGTGGCTATTGAATTAGTGATTTTATTTAGGCTTTCAGATGATGCAAAATGTTTGAATATTATAGACTTGATCTCAATAAGGATTTGTTCATAATAAGCTTGAGGTTTTGACAAATCATTTGGTATGTAATACCAATTTTTTAGGAAAACATATTTTGCATAGACTTTTGGATTTTTATAGTGAAATTCTCTTTTAACTATCATTAGGTCTTGATATTGGCTTTAGTGATGAATTGTGATCCGGCTAAAGATTGTGATGTTATTATAGAGGTTGTGGAAGTAAAAGGTTTAGCTCCCACAGAGGAATGAGGTGGTTTTATGACTATTTTACTAGCTATTCTTTTAAGTGACTATGATTCTTTTGGATTATGAGAGGCCAATGATGATGGGTTTAAAGTGATCTCAATTTACTTTGATAAATTTTCTCAAGTAATGTCTGCCCAAGTTTTAATGGGAGCATATAGTAATAATGATTTTTGAGTTTGTGATCTTGTTTAAAACTTGTGTGATTGTGATGATGGTAATAGTGGTGATGATTGTTGAGCTTTCATTATGTCTAACCAAGTTTGGAGTTGGTCTATTGTTGGTGATTGGGGTTGTGATTCTGAGGTTTCGGCAATGACTTTGCCTTTGTTTTTTTTTTTTTTTTGGACTTTGGTATTTTTTTCCCTACAAAAATTCTCTCGTCAAAAATCAAGCAAAGAATTCGATGACCCATTAATAAATTCAATATCGAAATCAAAGATAAATAATATTGCTAAAAATTTGTTTTGAAGCAATATTTAATGCATCCTTTTGTAATACTTCTTTTGCCAATTTGCAATCAATACATAATAAGAATTTTTTATTCAAAAGATCAACTTGTAAAATATTTTTTAAATATATATTTTTTATATTTTTATTATTATTATTTTCGAATTTTTTTATTTTTATTTTCATTTTTTGCTTTTTTTTAAAAAAAAATTTCTTTAGGGTTGGTGAGGGTCACTGGCAACCCTCGCCGGCCATGGCCGCCTCACCCTCGGCTATGAAGGCCTTGGGTGAGGCCGTCGAGGCCTTACATCCTTGCAAATTGTTAACTGCGAAGGTCTTGGGCAAGGCCGCAATGGCCCTCCCTTGCTCTGGGCGGCCTTGCCCATGGCCTCGCCCAAGGCCTTCGCAGTTGAGGAAGCAAAATACAAATAAAAAGAATACAAAAAAAATTCCACGTAGGATATTTGGCTAGAATTGACACTTAATGATTGATTTTTCTTTTATGTGGCACTCAAGTGAGCGCCGTATGAAATTTTTGGCACTCTTATTGTTCTTCTGCATTTTCTTTTTTTCTTCTTTTTTTGTTCTTCCACCAGCAATCACCATGTCCGCGGCACTATATATGCTAGTAAAAGGGGCCAATATCCAAGAATTGTATCCTAAGCTAGCCTCTAACATTAGTTGGACATCATGCTTAACAAAAAATGAGAGAGCAAGTGAATGGATGATCGGATCATAGATTCAGTTACTAGAATTAGAGGTGTCAAAATGGGTCATTGACCCATTTATGTACCCATTTATAGCTAAATGGGTCGTTAATGGGTTAAGCTTGCTAATGAGTTTTAAAAGTAAAGAGGCTGAGATAAACGGGTCTTAAATGGGTCTGCTCTCAGACCCATTTATGACCCATTTATCAACCCAATAAGAGTGAACCCATTTACTCTCCCTCCTTGACGTCTTTGTTTTCTTGCTTACCCTCCATTGTACAACGTACTGCAAGTCGGGACTCAAGAGGCCGAGAGCTCGCCGGCGACTTCCTCTATCTTTTTCTGAGCATTTCGACTCTACGTTTCTTCTCCTCCTTCTCCTTCTGACCTCAGCCGCCGCCGTCTTCGCTGTCCGCGGAAAGCTCTATACACTTTTTGATGAATATGTAACCTCCATGTCTAGAGATGATCGCTTTACTTCTTCAACTAGTCGAGGTAAGATTTTAGTTGAGGGCATCGATGAAAACATTGGGGATGACATTGATGAGTATGATGCATTTGAGAGTGAACACTTTGGATCACAATCTACTAAGTCACAATTGGATTTGTATTTGGAGGAGAATAGGCTTGATAGAAAGAAGTTCCCGGATCTCAATGTCCTTGATTATTGGAAGACTCATTCTCATCGATATCCCGAGTTATCCCTCATTGCACGTGATAAATTGAGCATTCCTATCACTACCGTTGCCTCAGAATCAGCCTTCAGCATTGGAGGACGTATTTTAAATAAATATCGTAGTTCCCTTTCCCCTGAAAGCGTAGAGGCTGAGCTGTGCACTGGAAATTGGTTATTTGGAGTTCCGCTTGAGGAAGATTTGGATGAAGAGTCTCTCATCATTGACTTTCAAGACTATTTGCATTAGGTACTTTTTTTCATCTCATTCTTTTCGTTTGCTCATATGATTTCATACACTTGTCTTCATAATGATGTATTCTTTTCAGGTTCTAGACTAGTTGTTGGGTCTTAATTTGAAATCCCTTTTCCTCAGGTATCAAGTTGATACTGATGCCTTTTTGTCAGTGCTAGCACTTCAACCTATTCCGAAGATGGAATCAGTGCCTACCATTGTTGTGGGGCTTCCTTTTTTTTCCTCTTTTACCCCCAAATTGACGGTCAGAGACGATTGGATTGGTGGATTTTTTGTTCTGTGAGTGATGTTCATGGGGCGGCTTGTGGTGATTGTGAGTTGGGCTCTAATTCTTGTTTCTTTCTTTTTGCATTTTTGTTGGCTGATTGGTGGGCTTTTCTATTTTGCAGATATTGAGCAGACAGCCTTATGGACGAAGAAATTTACAATCAGCTGGTTCGGAAGGCTGAATAAGAAGGGTATGATGTGAGCAAGCTCCACAAGACTCCACATAGCGACAGTCCACCGGAAGAAGAAGGACCCAAGGACACCAAAGGCGTTTGGTGGATCAAGTCCATTCTAGGAAGATAGGGGGAACTCAATTTCACAGCCAGCTTGATGAAGATGATGCAGCAGAGGCTTCATGGAGTTCTGAGTACATATGAGTTTTCATAAACAATCAGCATATGATGTACCCCTGTTTTAAGTCAGATTGAAATCTTTTAGTCTCAAGACTACCATGCGTTCGTTTTGTTTGATGTATATTTTGCTTATGTTGTGAGCGGATATTGTATCAATTATGAGAGATTGGCAATGAATAGGAGCTGTTCAATTATGAGATCCTTCTGGGATTCCTTTCCACTTGATGGAGTGTGGGTCAGTGGCAAATTTCAATACTTGTGACCTTTTAAAATCAGTCTAGGCATAAAGGCGGCACGCTTGATGGAGTGTGGGTCAGTGGCAAATTTCAATACTTGTGACCTCTTAAAATCAGTCTAGGCATAAAGGTGGCACCTGTAGAGAATGTTGCATCAAAGTAATTTGTTCAATGCTCTCCGCAAAAGGGGCTCATGAAGATCTATAGACACTTGCTCAACTATCAAAGTACTGCACTAATATTCCTTAAATTCTTACATCCATTGAGACACATTCCACCTATAAAAAAAAAAAAAAATTCTTTAGAAAAATCAGTCACTTGGCCAATTGGAAAAATGATACTAGAGAAGGATAGATTGGTTTCTCTTTTTTCCATTGGTTTATTTTGGCCTCATAGTAAAATGAACAAATGCTTGTAAAGTAGAAAGAAAGCAACTTAGCTGTTCTCTTAAAGTTGGAACCCTTGTTCTCTTAACGTTGGAACCCTTGTGAGAATACTTACATAATTTGCTCGATCATATTGCAAAAAAAAATAATATATATATATACTCTAGAGCTCGTCGAGCGAGTTCGAGGCTCGCTTGTGGCCGATTGTCGGCCGTTGTTGTGGCCGGCGGCCGGCCAAAGAAGAAGAAGAAGAAGAAGAAGAAAAAGAAAAAAGAAAAAGAAAAGTTATATTTAAAAAATAAAAATAAAAATAAATTATTTAAAAAATAAAAAATAATTAAAATTCGATTTTTTAAAATAATTATTTTAAAAATTATAAAAATTGTCTATTAAATTTGTGTTGTATAAAATTATTTTAGCAATACCATTTTTTAAATATATATCTATATATATAATAAATTAAGTTTAGTTAGATGGGTCGGGTATGGGTCGGGTTGGGTATGGGTCAAAATTTTTGCATTGCAATAAACGGGTTGAATTGGTCGATTTGGGTCGGACCATTATGATCCGACCCAAACCCGACCCGACCCACCCGTTTAACGGGTCTAATCTAGAATATTTGAATAATAAAATATGCATTCATCTAAGAATTTAAACTTTTTATGATTTCAAATCTTTCCAAGCTTCATTTGTCTCCTCATTTAAATATGCCAACACTTAATACTGGGCAATTTGACCAAACTAAGCGTAAGGAAAATATTAGAATATTTAAATAATAAATCATGTATTCATCTAAGAGTTTAAACTTTAAAATAGTTGTCAGTGATCTTAGAAAATCCCACATGTTATTATCGCTGGAAGTCCTGAATTTAAATCTTTTCGCACTTTATTTGCTTCCCAAATTAAATATGCCCACGGTTAGTACTATTCAAATAAAACTTAAATAATAATCATAATTTGTTGAGTACTGAATTCGATCGCACTGTTTATTTGGCAGTTTGAAGTCAGGATTGGGTCGGTACTCGGCAGTTTGTTGGGCATCGGCGAATATGGGAATGGCTACGCTTACACCCTGTCAACTTAAGGGCAGTGTTTGGTCTCTGTGGCTGGCTTCCTGCTTCAATGTGATTAATTCTTGAGCGTCTTTCCCTCGATCAGATTATAAGTCTTGAAAATTATAAGATTAAGTTCACTATCATTCACTCTTTTGAATTGATTTTAATTCTTCTAGAACATTTTCCTCACTTGAAAGATTGAGACCGTTGCAACGGGATATTGATTGGGATGTAGGTTACAAGCTGCTGGATCAAGTGCCGTGACTGACAAAAAAGTTCTCTCTTGATTGCTGCATTCGGTCAATTTTCTGAGAATATCTGAGGTACTATGATTCGCATAAATTGGCAACTTGAACCTCAAACGAAAATTGCATACTCTCAGAAGGAATTAGCACGAACTGACACTATTTGTTGAATGAGTTTTAGATATTGAAGGCTTTCGACTGCACAGGAGTTTGAGGAATAAGATGGAAGGGTCCAGTGAGGCCGCAAGAAGATCTGCATTCTTGCTAATTTTGCTTTATCGTGGAATTTGTTAGTAGCACTCTCTACGCTTCATCTCATTCTGTAAACTCCAACGAACTCGAGTCCTGTTTCTTTTATTAGGCCAAGACAATATCAAGTCCTGTTCAATGCTTAATGGCATCTTGACTCTTACAAATGCTATTGCTGCAGGTGATGACTCAGTTGAAAAGCTTTGACTGGAAATATATGACTTGAATTTGAAGGATCGCGTTTGTAATTCAGAGTGAATTCTTAGTGTCAATTCAAAGTCTCAGAGAGAGAGAGAGAGAGAGAGAGAGAGACTAGCAGTAGAATATATGACATATAAGAGTTGGTCTTTGTAGATATATGACTTGAATTTGAAGGATCTCGTTTGTAATTTCAGAGCGAATTCTTAGTGTCAATTCAAAGTCTTAGAGAGAGAGACTAGTCGTACATATAAGAGTCGGTCTTTGTAATATCTTTTGCCTTACTCTGGAAATAAAAATTTTCAGGTGTTCTAAAATATCTTCTATTTTTCATGCATTCAGTATCTTGAAAGAACTGGTCTGCTTGCCCCTCTGCATCTGAATAGTGGAAATAGATTCCCACAAGCATGAAAATAGTAAAACTCTGAAAATATCTTCTATTTTTCATGCATTCAGTATCTTGAAAAAACTGGTCCGCTTGCCCCTCTGCATCTGAATAGTGGAAATAGATTCCCACAAGCATGAAAATAGTAAAACTCTGGCAATAAATTTGGACACTAATAAAGTTATACCCAGTTTGCTGAAAGAAAAAACGCATTGAATTTATCCCATTTAGCCATAATTAGGCAGCCCTCCGTGAATCCAACATTAATTTACGGTCTTAGCAAATTGAGTGCAGGGTTGTTTAAGAAGGTCAGTGGCATGTAAGACCTCGTCCATCAAGGAGCCGCCCAATCTGGTCTTCAACGGTGAAAAATCCTGCAGAAGTCTGATGGATCAACCAAAGGCTTACTTGTTCCGTTTTTTGCTTTTTATCCTAGAGAACCTGTTTCATTTATCTTTTTTCTTTTAATTTCCAATCTCAGAATTGACCCTTGAGAGTTCACCAGTTGCCTTAAAGAACAAAGTTAAAATGATTACTAATCTCATGCAACTGGTGACACATCTCTTACATAAATTGCAAATTGGCACGACAACAACGTGGGGGAAACAAATGCGTGCCTCAAGTGACACCACCTCACGGAGTTTTCACCTTCTTGAGATAAAAGTGGATGCGAAACCTCAAAGAGGGAATTTTTCCTTGCCAGTCAACCTCTGATTGTCTTACTTGAGAAAAAGGAGAGTGCCATCTCAAGAGTGACTTTTAAACTTCGATGACAATAATCCAACCTGTTTGGCGCAATGTTTAAAGAGAGAAAAGGTGAGATCACCAAAAAGATAATGGTTGATGATTTCACCAACTCGTGAGGACTATCTTTTTTGGATGGAAAATAGCACAATAGCTACCTTCAAACTACAAGGCACTGTTCAGTCTTTAAAGAAAGTACAAGGTATTAAACATTGGAGAACATTAGCTGAACAACGATTTTTTGGACAAAATCTGTGCGAGAGATTTTAACATGTTGCCTAGACCGCAGAAATGTGTCCACCATTAAGAAATTCAGCAAAACTATTCAGCTTTCGATATCCAACCTTGATTACTTCAATTATGACAGCACCAGAGCTTGAAGATTAGCCAGACGAGCGAGATTACATGTCTTCAGTTCCTCAATATATGTCATGCCCATCTTCATTTTGAAAAGCATGCATTCCTGAAGCACAGATATCTTTTGTCGAGGAGCTCTGACTCGGCATTTATCCTGAGAAGATCTTCATATTTGCCCGTCATCGCATTTTATCTGATTTCCCAACCGCATGTTCTGGTTGACTCCACTATGGTATCATTATCTGCTCCTGCATTAGTTGCGATGACTTTTGCTGGAGCAAGGAGTGCTTGTAATTGCAGCACTCCGTACGTAATTGACCACTATAAGATCAAATATACCTCCAAAACAACAGCAAAATGCTAGAAACGATCCTCGACTTGAGTGTTCCGCTTTGAATGCCTAAGCAATTATTTAAGACAGAAGGCAGGTTATCATTCACAAGAAAAATTAGAACATAGTTTCCTCCAGCCCACATGAGAAGTTGTTACACTGGTCAACTGAGAAAAAGTTGATGTATAGAATTCAGTGAGCGACTGAGAGAAAGCATACCCACTCCAGAACCATTGCACACACCCCTAAATCAGGCAATGCCAGCTTCCTGCCTTTTCTATGTTGTCTCGCATTTAGAAATGCCAACAACTCCTCCAATTTGAAGTTTTCATTTGACATGCAAAACCACCATTCCTGAGTCTTACTCAACACAGAAAATTCAAGACGGGTTTATTTTCAAGGCACAATGTTGTCTCCAGCTATTGATAAAAAAAAGTAAGACTAATCAATATCTGCCTGCGCATGATCTATTACAAATGTATAGAGCACAATCAACTTAATTAACTTGGCCATGGTTTGTCCCAGCATATCCTCAAAGCCCCCATTATCACTGCACAACAAGATTAATGATTTGCTAGAGAACAAAGGGGCCAGAGGATGCTCATTGGCCCAAACTAGATATCGATGAAAAACATTTGGTTGAGCACCAACTACCTCAGTTTCCTTTAAACTACTTGCTGAAATTTAAAAGCGTACAAAGAGATGAAGGAAAAAAGAGAGAGTAGAAATCATAATGTTGCTATGACGTCAGCACCAATCTGCTCCTCTAGATATTCCATCTTGCTCTTTATCACAGGAATCTACTCAGAAAGATGTACATAAGCTGCATCACCACCAGGTACTATTCCCTCATCCATCGCAGCAAATTGTAGCCTGCTTTGCATCCTCCATTCTAAGTTTCTGGTTTTCACCTTCCACCTCAGTCTATGCTTCTACCTAAATTGGATCCACATTGCTTAATATGAAAACGAAAAAATGTGTTGCTTTCAGACTTGTAGGCAATACAGAATTATGAGTCAGATGAACAAGTGCAATTATTTTATCTCTGAGGACATTGAGTGGATCTCAAATTCATGAGCTTTGTACATCTTTAGTTCTTCAAACAAGGTGCTTAAATAGACTATATGTGAGTGGAATTTGTCTCTAAAAGAATATGGGATCTTGCAAACCTCAAATTCAGTGACTCCACTGGTGAGTTTGGCAATTCTTTCTGCAAGCTTTCGTGAATGGTATGCACTGTCGGTTTCAACTAAATCCTTCTTCATCTGTGAAATCCTTGCCTGTATTTCAGCTTTAGTAGAAGGATCAGCGATGGTAACTTTGCTAGCAATGTCAAGCTGATCAGATGTCACACCATCGAGAGTTAGAATCAAGTTTCCAGAGAGAAAATCAGGACCTGATGATGTTATTACAATGTTAAAGGCGAAGAAGAAGAAGAAGAAGAAGAAGAAGCAGAAAATGTGCTTTAATGATGGAAACTACTCATCGTGCAGTTTGAATAACAGTGCTTCTCTAAGGAACTTAAGACAGCGTACAAACAAAGGTTAGCACGCTTTACAAGTGCACCTGTCCATAAAGCAAAGTCCTGCGAGACACCTTTCTTCCCTTCTCCAAATCCTGAACATTGCACGACAGCTACATTAAGCAAGCCTTGCATTTTGTTCACAACAAGTGTTTCCAGTGCTTGCCTTGAGATATCCTCTGCAATGATTAGCAAGGGGACAATTAATTGAGTTGCCTTCTCCAGTGAAGGAATCATTTACTTGACATCTAAAATCTTCTGATAAGTTACGAGGACTTTGGCATTCTCATAATCCACGAAAGGTCTATCCTGGTTTGTAACGAAATGAAATCGACATATAGCCCTTATCAATCTGGCAGAAAAAATTTCTAACTTAAGTGAAGAAATCATTTAAAAGGGAATTTATTATTGAAAGATGTGTACGCATTCGAGCAAGCATAGGGCCTGTTTATGAATCCAACTGGAAGCTCTTATCCCTTTAGGAGACACAGTTTAGAAGATAGAGAGCTTGTGTCAAAGCAGAAGAAATAAATAGCTCTTTCCACATTTTGCAAGGAGACAATCATCCGACTGATTATATCAAACCTAAAGCAAAAATCACCACCCCCATTCCTTTTTCAACTAGAATAAAGGTTTCAGAAGATGAGGATGACTCAATAAAGATTATTCCATCGTGTCCAATCCTTTCTACAGCATCAGCAACTATTCTACCAACAAAGTCATCATTTCCAACAGAGATTGACGCCACAGCTGCAAAACAGTGAAAGAATTTCAGAATTTCGCCATGAATAGCTCACGTATTGGACAAAGCGCCAAAAAGAGCAAAAAAAAAAAAATAATCACTGACCTTAGATACGATCACTTCTCTTACAGAAAAGCTCCTTTCCTCCTAACCAATTCTTTTACAGTCTTATCCATTCCTTTTTCTAACAGAAATTGGATTAACCCCAAATGAAACCACCAGCAACCCTGTTTTAATGATTGCTCAAGCCAAGATGAACGGGTGGTTGTGCCATCACCAGCCAAGTTATTCATGCAGCCAGCTACCTGGAAGTACATACATAGTGCAAAAATAGAATTTTGAGTGTATAAGCATGAAAGAAGCTTCTGGAGAGAACTATCAACCACGAATGACTCTTGGACTAACATGGCCCCGGCATTCTCAATTGCATCTGAAAGTTCTATGCCTCAGGCAATCGAGACACCATCATTTATTACTTTCAGAGATTCCAACTCTGAGAGGACAACATTACGTCCTGGAGTAAAGAGAAACTAAATATATCAATTAGGCCACAAATGGTAGACAGTGCACTAAATTGAACATAACTGGAGAAAACGTAAATCTATACTATGGTTGGATGAGGAATAACTGATTGGGCAAATTTTAATTTTTTGTTGTGAGGAAGTTTCCTTTTTAAGGGCTTTCTTTTACCACTATAAATATATCATTAACATAAAAAGAAAAAAGAAATCCGCCAGAATGGTACTGATATTCTTGATAATTCTTGCCTAAGCATATATTATTGACAAGAAAATTGATAAATGATTCGGCTCCATGAGCCGAAATTCCTGTCTCGAGCATTGTTACAGGTGTAACCTTGGTTGTCCTACAGAAAACAAACATTAGACTTCTAGTTTCAGCATTCATTGTCTCCGTTCCTTTGAAACTTCTTCCTCCTCTTTACAAAGTGTTTACGATGTATGATATGAAATGGGATTGGATTAGACTAAAGCATGTGTGTCAAAAATGGGTCAACCCATTTAAACACATTTCGGAGTGTTAGTGAAAAAAGTCAATATGCTATTGAAATTGACGACGCATTATAGACAATTACATATTGATGTACATAATAAAAACTTTTACAGATTTATATACAAGAACTTATTTTTGAAACTTGTCAAACATGTTGTGTTACATGCTTAAAAGCTTGTCATTTTCAGGTCAAACTTTTGACAGGACTACAAGTGGCATCACACTATTATGCCATGAACATGGGAGTTGTCAATTATTTAATGAGTGCAAATGCTACATGTCGTGACCAATATTTTCAGGTGTGAACCATCTATGGTTTGACTAATGGATTGTTAAGTCTAGACTTAACTCGGGCTCTCCCAAGCTCATACTAATTTGTGATTTAGGTTCAAGTTCTTAACATGCAATTGATTTTCAATTAGGAGTCGCCACTAATCTATTTTTGGTGGGTCGATTAGAAACCCAAGTAATATAACGGGAGAATTATTTTACTCCTACGAACCAGAGACTATGGGTAGGGGGACTTGGTTACGTTAGAATTCTCCAACGCCCTTCCGGTACCTTTCTTTTTATTTTGAAAAATGTTTGGCAAGCAATTTGGATTAATTTTAAACTATCTCCCTAACATGTAAGGTGATCATACGGGTGCGCAAGCCACCAATTTAACACCCAGATAAACAATAAATAAATTGCAAAAACTTACCTCCAAGCAACGAAAGCATCTGTAATGTTAAATTAAAATCCACATCAACAATCCTAGATATGATTTCTAATTAACACGCAATTTTTCTTATTTTCACTTAATTAACGAAAATCATGTAATATGTAATGCAATATTAACTAAATGACCTAATTCTAATGACATGTAATTTCTAATTAAATAGGTCTATCAAAAATACTAAATGAGATACATCTCAATGAATCTAACCCTAATGACATGCATATGGCATTTTTTCTTTTTCCTAAAAGAATGCATTTTATCCTATGACTTTTTTTTGTATTTTTGATGAAATTCGAAATTTGGTGAAATGTGAAAATTACCTAACTAGATTAAAATCCTATTTAATTTATATTAGGAATTAGGTTGAGCCATATCCTAATTTAAACTAAATTTTTGTCTTAACCTAAATAAGACTAAAGTGCAATATATCTAAAAAAATGCCTAAACTTATAATAAATTTAAAAAATTATCTAAAATTAAACTAAGTGCAATTTAACCCTAATATGCAATGACATACAAAATATGCCATAGTCCTACATGACATGTGCATGATGATTTTTTTCGTTGTTTTTTTTTATTAAATTTCAAAATTAATAATTGTCCAATAATTAACCATGCAATTAAAATCTAGCAACCTAAATTGATTTTTTTTTAATTTTAAATTTTGAATTTTATTTTTAAAATTTGATATAAAGTTCCTATTCTAAACATGTAAACCCTAAAACATGCAATATTCTAACCTAAACATAGCAATTAAGATGAGATAACTTATTCGAGATCATCAAAAATATCACGTATCGTCCAGATCAAAAGATAATATTTCGCTAGTAAAATCAATAAATTGATCTTAAGCCTTAAAGATTAAAATATCAATTTTATTCACACTTGATTAATTATTTCATCTAAAGCCTTATAGATGAAATAAAATACCTTGGCGCGGTTGCGAATTAGGTGACATATTGGGATTTCCAATTATGCATGATAGGTATTTCAATCAAAGAAAACAACACATAAAAAGATAATGATAAAAAAATAGAGAAAAACCTAAACTTGCTTAATAAAGTAAAGCAAAATACCTAGTAAAATTTTTTCTTTTCTTTTCTCTTTTTTTTTTTAAAAAAAAAAAGAACTTTGGCCGCTGGTTTTGGGGGAAATCGCCGGCGAGGACACCGGGAGCGGCGCGACGGCGGCGAGGCAACAGGGAGCGTCGCGGGTCTGGGTGCGGGCGTCGCGGGCGAGGGACTCCGAGCGCGGGCTGAAGCAGGGCGGAGACGACGTCGGGGCGGCGAGTTAGCAGGGAGCGTCGCGGGCGGCACAGCGAGATCGACAAGCAACGTCGCGGGCGGAGCAGGAGGTTCGGATCTCCTGGCGTCGGTCACGAGCAGGGCGGAGAGCAACCCCGGGTCGTCAGGTCGCTGGATCCGTGGCGTCGGGTCACCGATTGCAGGCGGAGCGCGACGGAGCAAGGGGCTTCGGATCGACACGGGCTCGCGGGTGGAGGTTCGGAGCGGTGGTCCGGCGTCGCGGGTGCGGCTGAGTCGCGGCAACGGCAGCGGGCGAGATGGCGAAGGTGCGAGCAAGCGGCGTCGGCAGGGACACCCCCACGAGGAAGATGAACAGTAGCGTGGGGCTTTTCTTTTTCTCTTTTTTTGGTTTGGTCTCTTTCTCTCTCACGTCACTTTTCAACTTTTCACTTTTTTGTGTCATTTTCACCTCCAAGAAAAAGCCCCCCTTTTACTTTGCGCTCGGTGTATTTTATAGGTCCAAAAAATGTATCCTCACGGCATATATTTTTTCCTTTTTTGCTTGCGCACAATATTTCTAAATATGTCGTTGAAACATATATACTTCGCGCAATATTTCCTTTTGTATTTCTCACATATTCTATCCAGAAAAATTCCTTTTTTGCATAAAATACACATTTAGTGTATATTACTTAAAAATATGAAAAATCTAAATGAAATATGTGAAAAATCTTCCCTTCACCGGTTGCCTAAAATAAAGTAAAACAAAAAATAAAAATAAAAAGTTTCTAAATTATATGCCGTGTGTGTGTGTGTGTTTATTTTTTAAATCAACCCCAAAAATTTAGATGTCAACACTACATGCTGAAATATTTTACTAAAAACCTGTTTTGCACGACATGCCGTGGAATCAATTATAGAGCTTGTCTAATTAGCTATATTGTTGGGTTCAACGAGCCTAATTTGGAACGGTTGGCTAAGTAGATAGACCAGGTCAAACTGACCCCAAATGCATGTTAAATACGAATGAGCTTGTAAGTGTACTTCCAGAAAAGCATTATAGAAACACTTGTCATACCTGTAGATTAGCATACCCTAAATATAATTTGCATAGATCTTATGTACGGTACTGTGAAATATTCTTATATTTTAAGAAATTTCCTTTTCTAATGTGGGGACTATGTTCTATTTGTAATCATTTCCACCATCTCAACCAAAAGAAGTCTATTATCTGTGCACGATGTCAAATGACTATCTTCTGTCAATAGGATATTGAAGAATACTCCATGCATTCTTCGAGTCCATGGTGAAGAATAAGGACTGAATCAACAAAAGAGAAAATGAAGAAAAGAATACAATGGAATCAAGAAAGCAGGACACGTCAGTTGGCTTTGAACATTGGAGTAAAAAGTTCGGAACATCAAGCATTGCCCCATTGACAAAGTCCATACACAAAACTCAAGCTAAAAGGGCCTATCTCTGCACATACGCCCGCAAGATAACTCTAAACTCTAATGTTGCGCAAAACTAGATCAGCAATCTCCCTGATAACTAATTAGCAAAAACACAATCTCTCTCACTCTGGCCAAACGGCCACTACAATAATCCATTTCCAGCCCAAGCCCCCATAAGAAACAAGTAATTAAAGAAACAAATAATTCCAAGATATAAATTGACAGAAAGAGGAATTTCAGAAGAAGAAATAAAAGAATCCCAAGCCTCTAGGTCCTATAGTCACAGAAACAGCATAAGCTAATCTATCAATCCCAGATTGAAGAGCCTCTTTGCAGTCCTGGCCAGAAGATATCTTCTTTGGACCTACATTTACCACAAAGTTTCCACCTTTTTGCACGTTTCTCCCTAGACCCAATACCCTCCTATTTCCACTCAGATTCTGAACAGTGAACAGCGCCAAATCTTCAATCTCGATCCGAAGAATATAATTCGTAAATGGGCATGAAGAAATCGAGGGAAAACAGAAGAAAAAAGAGAACTTACCGGAAAGAACAGCTTCTGGGGGAGGGTTGAAGGTGTGGCAAAGGAGGCAGACATGCTCAGGGCGGTTCTTCCTGGGTTTTCTGAGGGGTTTTAACTTTAATGTCCATGAAAACCGCCGGTTCAATCAGAATGGATCGGGAAAAAACAAGATGCACCGGACCCCTTTTAGATTGGCTCGAACGGCCTTTTCTCGGGCATGGTACCAATTTTCCCTCGGATGAAAATGTGCTGTTAACTGAAATGGGTTAACCAGACGGCTCAAAATTTTGGAAGGACACTTCAGAGTGGAAAGGTTTTGGGATGACTCGACCAAAGACAGAATGTATGATGAATAAGGTCCATAAGAGTAGAAGCTTAAATGACCCTTATATAAGAACACGGGGTGTCAAGGAGTTTACGTGTTCGATTCTAACTTATTTGCCCAAAAAAATATGAAAAATCAACGGAAATATGACCCAAGGAGTTGAGAGAGGATGGACAAAGTGGAGTGTTATGGCGCACACAAAAAAAAAAAAAAAAAAAAAAAAAAAAAGAAGGGTTTATGACACTAATCGCGGGGAAAATAATATTGACACACGCACACATAATTATTGTAGATAATGGGCATAGCGGAACACAGAGTGACATAAACGAAATTCACATAACCAACACTATTTAGTGTGATAAGATTTGGTTTTGTTGTTATAGAAGTTTAAAACTTGCAATATTAGCACGAGCTTGGATTCCGGTCAATGTAAAACAAAGATAACGTAGGAATGATAATTTTATCTTATTTCTAACACCATATTTCGGTGTCTTCCCAATTAAAAAGAAGGATTTAATCACATAAAAAGATGCGGAAGCATTATTGACAAGGTTAAATGACGTTACTAGGCTTTATTCGGTGCCAATTATTTTGATTGAATATTAACTTGTTCAATGGATGACCTCTAATCAAAGGGTTGTTATGAGACATACAAAGTCACTAGTGACATAAAATTTTGAATTTACAAATTAAATTACTCACACATATAGAAGATTATCTCATGCAAATTATATCCGGAGCGCTTATCTAAGAAACCCACATTGTCCAAAAATGCCTCAAACTCAATTTTCAAATTTCACGAATTAAACCCCAACCCGCGAAATGTTATCCTTAAATCCCTTCCCGACTTCCCAGATTTCTCTGCTGTGCACCCAATTAGCCCAAACCTAAGCAGCCGCACTCCTCTCTCCTCTCCTCTTGCTCGGACCTAGCTGTAGACGCATGCCGCTCTCGCCACAGCCTCTCCTTCGACGCTTCGAGCTCCTCGATTCGGATCACCGACTTGGGAATCGCTGCGTTCTTGGAGCAGATCACACCCTCGAGCTTGTCGGATGGGAGGGAGAAGAACACCAGTGTGATCGCCATTGTTGGCATCAGAACAATGCATTAATCCCAATTACACAAATCGCATAAAAGATAAGAAAAAAGTTACTACTTTAGCCACCATGTCCATTCATTAATCTCTGCGATCGTTGAACCAAACAGTAAAGAAGAAAGAATGGGAAAAGGACAGAGAAAAAGGCATCTTATAGCGGCTGCAGAACCTACTAAGAGATGGCGGAAAATTTTTTATGCATACGAAATTCTGATCAATAACAGGTTCCACTGAACAGCGAGCCCTGCACTTCGGATCAAAAAGCTAGAAACTTTGCCGCATAAACCAGATTCCACCAGAAATTGACCCGCCAATTCGATAAACAGAGAGCTCAATTTTGATTCCCCGGCCAAAATTAACCATAAGAAGGTCAAAAGGAAGCCGAATTCATGCGAGATTTGCAGTCTTGATAAGGCCACATCAGCTGAGAAAACACCTCCCCGGAATTCCACGACATACCCATCTCACGAAATCACGGAAACAAAATCTCGGCTTAATCAAGAACCCGTCAACCACGAAAAGATGCAAACTTCGTCCGGGCAACGCATGAAAAGAATACTTCACAGAAGAAAGAAGAAAGAAAACCCTCACACTATCTTCGCTGCAAACCACACCCATCTTTCGAACTCATCATCAATCAAGAACTCAAGAACATATCAAATTGCTTACCTGGGTCACAGAACCATCAGCTTCACCTCAGCTCAGCTCAGCTTCCCAACTCTTCAAGGACAAGAAACCACCAACCGTCCCAACACCACCACCCCTCCTCCTCCTCCTCCTCCTCCTCTATCTCTTTCTATCTGCTCTCTCTTTCTCTCTCCTCCGAAAGGATGCATGTGTGGAGCTCTACACTCAACTTACGGGCTCTACCCAGGAAAAGCAGTCGTGCTAACCTCCTCTCAACAAATGTTGAGTTTTCTCTCTATCCCGTACGTGATAGTTACCCATCTTTTCCCAAAAACTCACTCGCTTGAACCCTAAAATCTTCTCCCATGGCTGATTCTGGCCTATTTCCACCTGATTAAGCCTCCCTCAACCGGTTCGGATACCGATTGCTCCTGTTCAGCGGTCATCTACAGCTCCCATCCTCTTTGGTTTTTCCTCTACAGTTTCGTAGCTTCGCACTCTCTGACTGGAGGCCCGTGCCAGGGTCTCTTCTGGTTGATCCACCTAATTTCATGGAGTTGAACTTCCATCTCTTCAGTTCACACGATCGCCATCAACGGACTGACCAGTCCTCCCACTAACCTCTGAGCTTTTATCCGCTAACCCTAATTTTGGGTCCACATCCGCTTCTCTTCTGGGCCCCTCGATTTTCTTAGTTTCCTTCGTGTGGTTTTTTTTCCTTCTGGTCCACTCCCTTCCTCGCGGCCATTGCGATTGGCGGCTCTCAACCCTTGCTGCGAGCTTGGTTTTCTCTGCTGCTCTGTTGACGGCCATGTGCTGGTAAAAGTCCGATCGCACCTCGACCATATCAGGTTATTACAGTTGAACTAATGGTAGACCCTAGTACAGAGTCGAGTCGTTTAGAGGCGCTATGTAAGAGTCTTGGCAACTTATGGTCTGAGGACGATCTAATAAACATTACTTAAGGAATCTCGACTGAAAAACTTGCGGAATGCAGACGTACCTTATTAGGCAAGCTCTATTCCCGTCCTAATGTTAATTTCCCACCATTCCTGAAGACTATGAAATGGGCTTGGAAGACCGAAAATGTGTCCTGTACCGTGTTAGAACCAGGTTCTTTCTCGTTCACATTTAACTCTGAAGCTGAGAAACAGAGAATCCTCGATGCCGTGCCTTGGTCCTTTTCCAGCAACCTCCTTGTGCTACAACAGTGTGACCCGGATATCCCTGATATTTGCTATGATTTCTCCCACTGCCCATTTTGGGTGCATCTGTTTGGCCTCCCTTTTGGCAGAGTTACGATGGAGGTAGTTAGAGAAATTGCGTCAAAGATCGAAGAAGTTCTTGAGGTTAAGCTGGAAGCAAAAGGAAACGGCATTTATAAGACTGGGAAGGCAAGGATTAAGCTCAACCTAGTTACACCCCTCAAAACAGGAGTAGTTGTTAATTTAGGATGCAAAAAGCTGTGGATCGAGTTCAAGTATGAGAGGCTACCACACTATTGCTATTATTGCGGTAGAATTGGCCACTACGCCACTGCTTGCAAGGAAATTCCTTATGAATCTACCAGATTGGATGAAGACTTACTAGGTAATTTTGGGAATTGGCTGCGAGCTGAAGCACGGACTCTAAGCCCGTATGGCAAAATCTTCTATGACAAACAATCCCAACTCATTGAAGAAGAGGAAATTGTGCCAGAAACTCCACTTCAAGCGGAAAACCAAGAAACTCAGCAACCATCAAATGCAGGAAAGCTGGCCATTCTGCATCCCTGATCACAGCCTTTTTATGAGGAAGAACAGCAAGCTAGCCAACTTGTATCTTCTCGAGCTTTGACTATTATGGAGGGCAGGTCTCCACAAAAGCGTGACAACAGCTGCTTGGATACTGAATCTATGCTAACTCTCCATAATGAAAACCTCAAAGCAGTTGAAAAAGAGAAGCAAACCTGTGTAGCATCAGTAAAATGTTCAGCTAAAGGTAAAGCTAAGGCTACCAAACTTCATACATCCAAGAAAGGAAAAAGATTCTGCCCGTATAGAGCTCAGTCCACAAAAGCAATTGATGTTGAAAATTTACAACTCATAGAAATCCCGATCACCGAGGAAGAGAAATCTACTCAATGGGCTTTGGTGGCTGGCCCTAATAAGCCACCGGTGCATCAATGAAACTCCTGAGTTGGAATTGTCAGGGATTAGGGTCTCCCCTGACAATTCCAAGCACTTAGGGTCCTTGCGACTCAGGAAAGACCTAATATTATATTTCTTATGGAAACAAAGAACCAAGAGCATAAAGTTTTACGGTTGAGAAGAAGGCTTAAGTATCCTCACAGTTTTGTTGTGAATCCAGAAGGTTTATCGGGAGGTTTGGCTCTCTTTTGGGATGATCAGGTTTCTCTTTCAATTCAATCTCATTCTACTTCCTATATTAATGCGCAATGTTTTTTGCATGAAAATAGACGGAACATGCAAATCACTTTCCTACATGCTCCTAATGCATTTCATGAACGTCTTATACTCTGGGATGAACTACGGAGAATTAATATCTCCAATCACAGCCCTTGGATATGCATCGGAGATTTTAATGAAATATTATATCATTGGGAAAGGGTAGGAAAGAGGATGGCTGAACATTGTCGCCTTATAGCATTCAGAGATTTCTTATATGCTAGTTCACTGATGGATCTGGAAGCCAAAGGATGCGCCTTTACCTAGACGAATAGAAGAGGGGGTGATGAAAATGTCAAAGAAAGGCTGGACAGAGCATTATGTACGATGGAATGGAGGATAGCGTACCCGAATGCCGAAGTTACAGCCTTACCAATCATTGGTTTAGATCACAGTCCTCTTCTCTTGTCAACTTTACCTGCTCTATCACGTAAGAGGCGACAGTTTAGATATGAACCATTTTGGACGGAGGATGATGAATGCAAGATAATTGTCAAGAGGGCATGGGAGGCGTCTCACAAGAAGAACATGGTGGATAAACTATCTATTGTTGTCATGCAATTGACGGCCTGGAGCAAAAATCGGTTCCCTAATGCTTCGAAACAAATTGAGGGGCTGAAAAATGAGCTTGTCGCTCACATGAACAACCCTACCTTGAAGTCTAATCAGAGCAGAATTCAGAATATACATAAAGAAATTGACTCCCTGTGGCGTCGGGAAGAAATGTTTTGGGCGATCAGATCTCGAGTCAAATGACTGAAATTGGGGGATAGAAATACCAAATTTTTTCATGCAGCCACTATACAACGGAGAAACAGGAACCGTATCTCGATGCTACTGAATGCCGAAGGCGATTGGGTGAGAAATGATGAGAATCTTAAACATATGACGGTGGATTACTTCAACAACTTATACACTTCGGTAGGACCGCGAAATTTTCAGCCTATTCTTGAACAAATCCCAGTATCAGTTAATGTAGCTATGAACACAAAACTAACAGAAGCGGTGACTATGGAAGAAGTATATACAGCTACTCACCAAATGGGGGCTACCAAAGCTCCTGGACCGGATGGTCTGAATGGCCTATTTTTCCATCAGCACTGGCAAGACATAGGGGGGGATATTTTCAGGGAAGTGCAGCTTTTCTTTGACTCTGGAACCATAAACCCAGCCATGAATAGAACCCGAATCACTCTTATCCCTAAAAATACAAACCCAGAAAGGTTAGAATAATTTCGGCCCATAAGTTTGTGTAACTTTAGTTACAAAATCATTTCTAAAATCCTTGCAAATAGACTCAAACCTTTCTTACCAGCCATTATTGCTGAGGAGCAGAGTGCTTTTGTCGGGAATCGGCAAATACAGGACAACATTCTAATTGTTCAGGAGGTTATACACCGGTTAAGGACTCGAGACAGGAGGAAGAAGTTTCAGGCTATTCTTAAACTCGACATACAAAAAGCCTATGACAGAATCGAATGGGACTTCTTACAGGAATGTTTACATCAAATGGGATTTAATGTCGATTGGGTGAACTGGGTTATGCAGTGTATTACCACAGTATCATATAGCATCAATCTCAACGGTGAATCTTTACCCTATTTCAAGCCATCTCGGGGTATTCGCCAGGGGGATCCATTATCGCCTTATTTGTTCATTATTGTAGCTAACGTTCTATCTTACATGATGAAGAAAGCAATAGTAGAGGATACAATTCACGGCATCAAGCTAAACCGTACTTGCCCAACCCTTTCCCACTTACTATTTGCTGATGATTCTATTTTCTTCCTAGATTGCTCAGTACAAGAATGTCAAAACTTGTCAACTATACTTAATCACTACTGCTACGCATCTGGTCAAGCCGTAAATCTCAACAAATCCGGACTATTTTTCAGCAAAGGGTGTCCAAATAGTCTTAGAAGAAATATGGTATCGGTGCTGCGAATTCCCGAAATTGCGAAAACTGGGAAATATTTAGGTATCCCTTCAGACTGGGGGTCCTCAAAAAAAGATATGTTCGCTTGGATATTGGGCAGGGTCAACTCAAAGTTGGAAAGTTGGAAGGATAATTTGCTTTCAAGAGCTGGAAAAGAGATTCTTCTCAAAGCGGTAGTTCAATCAATACCTCAATATGCTATGTCAATCTTCAGAATCCCAATCTCCATTATTAAAGCAATTGAGAGGAAAATCGCTACCTTCTGGTGGCGAAGTTCTAACAAGAATTCTGCTTTACACTGGCGTAAATGGGATACGTTAAAACTACGTAAGAATGAAGGCGGGCTTGGTTTCAAGGATCTACAAGCTTTTAACACGGCTATGTTAGGGAAACAAGCCTGAAGGATTTCTCAGTATCCGAACACACTCTTAAATAAATTCATGAAAGGACTTTATTTCCCAAACTGTAACTTCTGGCAAGCAGGGAAAGGCTCTCGCCCATCGTGGGGATAGCAAAGTTTATTGGCTGGCAGAAATGCGATTGCTCCTCAAATGATATGGGCTGTGTGTAATGGACAAAAAATTTCCATTAGAGAGGATAAGTGGCTCAAATCAAGACGGATTGGAGGAAGGCCAACGCCCAATGAACAAACCAAAGTTGCTGAATTGATTGATTTTGAAGCTGGTATTTGGAAGGAAGACCTATTGCTATCCCTATTTGATGAATCCATAACGTCAGCAATTAAGGAAACACCTTTCGGACTCCCAACTAGCGAAGATAAGTTGGTTTGGACAGATAACAAATCAGGAAAATATACGGTTAAGAGTGGTTACTTTTCAAACAGGAAACCAGATATGCATAGACAATCTACGCCAACAACATCACACCAGTTCGACCCACTCATTTGGAAGCTTATCTGGAACTCTGTGCTACAACCGAAAATAAAATTCTTCCTATGGAGTGCATGCCAAAATGCGCTTCCTACCCTGGATAATCTTTATAGGAGAAAGATAGCACCTGAATCGATATGCCCATTATGCAAGTTGGAACCTGAGACGATTGAGCATACTTTATTGCTCTGCCCCTGGACGTCCCACATTTGGAAAGACCCAAACCTGAAAACATGTACAAATCGCGTTGGCTTAACAAGGTTTGATGATTGGTTATCTAAATATTTTGTGAGGCAAGGAGACTCACATAAGTTTGAACTGGTTGCCACAGTTCTTTGGTGCATTTGGAAGGATCGGAATCAATTCATCTTCAGTCACCAGCCCTTAAACCCACACCGAACCCTGCACAAAGCCATGGCATCACAGGACTGTTTCTCAGCTTGGAATAGAAAAGCCCCAAAAAAGAATCAAAGCCGAAGAGAAGTTGAAAAATGGCATCCTCCAGCACCTGGAACTCTCATTGTTAATATAGATGCCTAATTTGAAATTAGTTGTGATAACAACATGCCGTCGGAACGCTATCCACAGCAAGAACATAGACCTATCTCACCAGGTAGTGAGTCAAGAAGTCCAGCACATCCAGAGAAACATCGTAGCCCACTTGGAATATACAGCTATAGAGCTGAAGAGCAAGGTACAAATATTCCTATGCACAGCAAATCACCACATGCGCTTCACACTGTAGAGACTGTGCAAAATGGTTGCCTTCACCCGACCCGACGAATCAACGCTGTTGTACCCTCTTCCTCTGCATCAGAAGATCAACACATCCAACTTCCAACATCTGCAGCCGAATACAGAGACCTCAGATCAACCGGACATGTATACCCTGCACCATTGCAGCACAAAAGACCAGCCAAAGCAGATCACCATGGCAATCCTCGCGCTTCGGATCATAGAGAACAAAGATCTTTTGCCTTTGAAACGGAGGAAAGAACCCTCAGATCTACCAGATCTGATTTCCCAAGAATATAGCAGAACCTCAGAGTCATAATTGCTGCTCAACGTAATAGGCATTGCAACCCGGAAGAAAGGGATGAAAAACGAGGAACCAACGTACTTGTACGGTGGAAGAAGGCCCGAAATCCCGACTAGATCTCACCAATCGCGCTCCCATGACCTGCGGAATTATCGCCGTCGAAGAAGATACCCCTGCAACTGACGAACATCGTCTTATTTTCACCGGATCTACACTTCTAGAAACATTGACACTCGCAAGACCCACAAATAATGCCCACCATGGTAAGCTCTGCGGTTCGGAAGAGGCAGAAGACCTTCCTCTCAGCTCCAGCACCGGCAACGACACAGCTATGCTTTCGGCCTCTAAAACTGAAGAAAGAAACATCAGATCTACCAGATCTGACTACCCAAATCAGCAGCTGCAACTCAGCATCATCACCGACGCCCACCAGGGAAGGCATTGCGATTTCGAAGAGAGGGAAGAGGATATTAACAACCCACGCACCTGTGCTGGTGAAGAAAGAGAAGCTTTTCTTCCCGGACCTGATCTCATTCCTCAGCCGGCTCTATCTTCAGCATTTGGCCACGCTCACTCCAGAGAGACGAATGAAGCTGACTTCGGCTACCAGACAAGACCTTCTTCTTTTGTTCCTCAGCATTCAAGAAAAAGACCTCGGGCTGCTATTGCTTGCGTTTGCAGAGATTCCTTTGGTAAAATTCGTGATGGGTTTGCAAAGCATATCGAGGTTAGTTCGCCTGAACAAGCGGAGGCCATCGCTTTGGTTGAATCCCTACATTTTATCTCTAAAAACCTAATCCCCAATTCCCTAGAAAAAGAAATACTTCTTTTATTTGATTGTCGGTTGATGGTGGACAATCTATTGTCGTCAACTACTTTAAATTGGTCAGTGCAACCCCTCGTGGACTGGGCCAAGCACAAATTGAAGACTATTTCTGGCCTTTTTGTTGCTCACTGTAATAGAAATTCTAATCGGGTTATTGACTGGGTTGCAAAAGCCCGGCGTTTTGATTTTCTTCCTAGCAACTGGGCGACTAGTCCCCCTTATGATCTCCTGGATTTACTTTGTATTGATGCTTATGCTGTATTACCTTTGCCTACTATCTAATATAATCAGCTTTGTTTCTCGTCAAAAAAAAAAAAAAAAAAAAAAAAAAAAAAAAAAAAACTTACGGGCTCTACCCCAATATAAAAAAGATTGCCCTCTCCAGGTCAACAAAATTACACTGTCACCTCCCGATGGGGACGACGCGAAATCCGTCCCCATTGCCAAATCACGTAGCGAAATCCCGTCAGTCCCCAAGGACACATTTAGGGCATACTTGGGACGTGTTTGATTACGATTTTATTCCCAAAAATAATTTTTATCAAAAATGATTTTTTTCTGATTCGATTTTCGAAAATAATTTCTGAGTAAAATAACGTGCTTGGTAACTATCCAAAATTTTTATTCTCGAAATAGAATTACGTTTGGTGAAATTGTTAAATCCTTTCGCTTCTTTTAATTTTTTAATACTTTTATTATATTTTTCTTAATGTTCTCTTTTTTCTTTTTCTCTTCTTTCTCCTTCTTCTTTGTAGCCGGTCGTCAGCCATTGCCGTGGCCAGCAACCGGGTTGAGCGAGGTCCGGTGAGCTTGCCAGAGCCTCACCAAGTAAGGGCGAGGTCCCACAAGCTTGCCAGAGCCTTGGCCTCATCGCCTGGCCACCGCCGAGGCTCAACCTCACCCAGGCAGCGCGAGGTCGGTCTCGCCCTGGCTTGGCAACGTCGAGCCTCGCTGCGCTCGGGCAAGGTCGCCGACCAAAAGGAAGAAGAAGAAAGGGAAAGATAAAAAAAAAGAAAAGAAAAGAAAAGAGGAGAAAAGAAAAAAATAGGAACTAATTTTAGGAATTGTTCGCGAGAACAATAAGGTACTTTTTTCTATTTTTTGATTATATTCTAAATCTATTCCTAGAAATGAAAAAATAAACTTTTTGTTCCTAAGAATAAAAATTTTACCAAACGAATTTATGTTCTTTTTTTTCATTCTAAAAGACAAAAAAACATAAATAATTATTTCCCGAAAAGTTACCAAATAGGGTCTTATTTTCCTTTCCACCCCCGATAGGGACGACGCGGGGCTTATTTGATTGGGAATGTCTGGCATGTTTGAACCGTGCCGTGAATATCTTTGCTTCGCGACAAAACTGACTGCAATTAGTCAATTGGCAGTGGCCTTTCCAACCCCAATGTGGGGCCGACGCAATTTACGAAACTACCCCCGGCCAATGGGGGACAACGCCAAATCACGCGACTGCCCCCGGCCTTATTTCCTCGTCGCCCGTCTAGCCGGGGGCTCTTGTATCACTATTTCCTCGTCGCCATGAGGTCGAGGATACTACTCCCTCCGCTCTTCCTCTCCCTCTCGATCTCCTCGTGCAATGCTCCTCTCCCTCTCCCTCTCCATCTTCTCCTCTTCCTTCTCCTCCTCCTCTTCGCATTTCGCAGTCTGCAGTTCCCTTCTGGAGCGACAGAGGGGAGGACGAATAAACCTTTGACTCAGTTTACTCACTTTCTTCGATTCTGGAGAGATTGGAGAATGCACTGAAGCAGAGATAAGGGTTGGGCAAAGAGAGAGGTATTCTCGAGAGGAATCAGGAGTTTTTGGGAGAGAGAAGGACAGGGCGGCTCTTGCTCGCCTCTTGCTGGCCTCACCATCTTGTTTCAGGTTCAGCCATTTCTTTTGATATCGTTTTTTGCCCTTTATGATTCGAGGGTCGTTGGAATTTTAGGCTGAATTTTTGCTTCCTTAAATGAATGTTTGATTCAGGGATTTGCTCTCTGATGAGCTTTAGAAGTTGGTTCTTATGTGACTTTGTTTTATGATTTCCCCTTTTGAGATTGAAAGTGAGAATTGGAATCTAACATGGAAAAGTAAGATACTTGTGTTTACTTCTCTACCTATCACGGCCTTTAACTTTCGCAAATTCAGGTAAGGCTAACTTTGGCGGCTTCTAATGTGCTTCAGTCGTTTATTGTGATTTTAGTTACATTTGTGTTGGGTTTAATGTGCTTGATCCACGGGTTTTTGCTGTCGAGTCTTCTCTGGTCCATCCTCGGTGATTGATTTTGGTTCTACCCATAGTTAATGTTCGGAATTGGGCTAAGTTTGGTCTTGAGTTATCGCTTACAGACTCATATATTAGCTTGTCTGGATAGATGAACTTCAGAAAAGTAATGAAATTCGCTGGCTGTAATGAACTTACAGACTCATATCGCTTACCCATAGTTATGTGGAGCTTATTATAGGTACAATAAACAAGACAGATGTCAGCATATAGAAGTTGGAAATACTAAGAAATTTCTTCTTGGTCCAGGGATCGTAAAGCAAAGGGAAGTTACGAACAAAAAAGAGAATGTGTGTCTTTTCTCGACTGTTTTCTGGGTTCTCCGGGTCAGCTTCAGTACTCCAGAAGAGAATACTAGGTGCGCCTTCTCTGAAACATGACGTGTTCTTAAGCTTCCGAGGGCCCGATACTCGCGCCGGCTTTACTGATCACCTCTACAAAAGCCTCTTAGCTAATGGGGTCCATGTGTTCCGGGACAAAGAGTCGCTCCGATTTGGCGAGCCGATAGATAAGGAGCTTCATGGGGCTGTCAGATCATGTAGGATCGCCATCCCCATCATCTCCCCACATTTTGTGGAGAGTAGATCATGTAATGAGGAGCTCACCGAGATGATGATTTGCCGCGAAGAGTGTGGAAAGTTAGTATTTCCTATATTCTATAAGGTGAATTATGTTGACGTGGGTTGCCAAGCTGGTAAATTTGGAGAGGATCTATCTAAACATGCCACGCGATGCGCCCTGGAAGAAGTGCTAAAATGGAGGGAAGCGCTGACTTCTGTAGCGAGGATTAGAGGATGGGAATCGCAGAGCTTTGCAGATGGGTATGTAATTGAAACTTCTGAACTTGTGTCCGTTATTAATACGGGCAGTGATTGCTTAATGGGGCATGAAAATGTCCACCGCTTGTTTGTGTCCATTTGGATGGAGAGGAAAGGAATCAAACCGCAGCTCTAACTTTGGTTATAATAATGCACAAGGGCAGGTATGAATCGGAGCTTGTGGAAATGGTGGTCGCAAAGGTTTTGAGTGAATTGAAGACAATGTGGATCAAACAGCTCCCCACTTTCATAAGCTCAGGTATGTGGTTAGAAGTTAATCTGGTTTTTTAGAGCATTTCCTTTGATAACTATATTTTATCACAAATATATCACATCAATTTATTGCAGTGTATTTGTACATTTTGGAAAAGAAAAGAAGAGAAGGTAAATGGCAAGTGTTCTTGGCCTTTTACGGCCAGAATATTCAATCCAGCTTGGCTTCTTACCTTGAGGTCAGTCTTGTAGATGCTGGAATCAAAGTGTTCAACAGTGATGATCCATCCCTCATAGGTAAAGACATTGCTCATGAGACCCATAATGCCATCGACCAATGCAAGATATGTATTCCAATTGTCTCTGAAAAATTTGATTACTCATATTCTTGCCTCGAGGAGCTAGCTCAAATGATTGAATGCAAGAAGACAAATGGGCAAAAGGTATTGCCCATCTTCTATAAAGTGAAGCCCGGGCAATTGCGACACATATCGCTGCTTGAACATAAGGATCCTGAGGGCCGAAGTTCTCATGAGCGGTGGGAGCGAGCTCTCAGGGAGCTTGGGTCCTACCGAGGATGGGTATCGGAGAATATCGCCAAGGGGTACTTACTTTCATTATTCCTGCCAAAATCTCAACTTAATCCATTGCTGGAGATTTTCTATACTACTCAGCTTATTTCGATTTTATTTGGGGAAATTGGCAGGAACGAAGGGGCACTTGTAAAACAGGTTGTCCAAGAGGTTCGGAGTTTGCTGATCAATCCCTAGACCCCAGGAACATTTGCTCAGAGTTATATTTTTGCCGAATTATAGTTGATCGGAATTGTTGCTGGACGACGTTCTTTTATTACTGGAATTATAATTCTTTGGAATTGTTGGCTGGATAACAGTTCTTTCATTACCGGATGTGCAAGGGATATATTTAGATTTGTTTTTTTTTTTTTTTTTTTTGGTCACAAACGATGTGCAATAACATTCTCATAGAGTTATATTTTTGTTGAATTATAGTTGATCGGAATTGTTGCTAGACAACATTTTGCAGAGGAAATGTAGCTAGAAATTTATAGGTAAAAATTGAGCCAAATGCAAAAGTAGGAGGAGGAGATGAATTAGGAAGTAACAGAGTAGAATTTGGTTTTGGTAATTGTTGTCTTTGCATGCTAGAAATTTGTGTAAATTACGCACGAAAGAATGATCATGGATCCTTAAGAAAATCGAGCTTCGTATCTAATAAGCATGGTGTTTCTGAATTTGCTTTGCGTCTTGCATTATATCGCAAGCTCTAGGAGGTCAATTTTTGATAATAATATACAAAATTCAGTTGATTTCATGATAACTTTGAATTTGAAAGTTTGGACGAAGTTTGGAGACCATAATTGAAACGAAATATAGAGTTTGGTTAATTGACTAATTATTTTTCAAAGTATGGGCTAGATTTAGAAAATTTATTAAAAGTGTGCCTTTCATAAAATTTGGTCAATGTCAACATTAGGAAGGCCATTGCAATATCGAGACTTTAGTGGGGAAT